>JAQFXN010001000.1:0-17185 GCA_034693365.1 Liacarus xylariae
GTCAAACATAAAAACTCAAAGCCAATGAGTAAGAATAAAGCATTTGTCTGTCCAAATTAAAATGATCCGCGACTGTATGTATATGAATACTATTTCGGTCATTAAAATATACTTATATTCAAAAGTATTTTTATGAATCTGCATTTGCATCTGTTTTTTTAGAAGTCTTGCATGAAGGAATATTGTAAAAGATTTTCATCAATTTTAATCAAATTAAATTCTTTTAAAACAAAATTACAATAATTTCTGTTATATAACAGACTGTTTTATAGGAATTCTTAACTAATTTAATCAGAGTTGTGCTACTCATTAATGACATACAATTCATATGTGAAGACGATATTAAAAATATATAAAATGAATACAAATTTTTACTTTAAAATAATTAGAGGCAAAAATAAATAATCAATAAAGTATTAGTAAAGAGATATACTTTTTTATAAATTAAGTTAGGTCAGATCTATGCCCGCGAAATACAACATAAGCAACTTATTGATCAAGATACAGTATTAACACAATTTCGAGATAGAATTAGAAATTTTTATAACAATTTGTTTAATTTTACAAAATTTTAAAGAATATTTCGATTACTTCTTTCTAGATAAAAATGAAGCACGTTTTATGGCTGAACTTTTTCACCAGAGAATATTCCTTCTTATATCCCTTAACAGGGATGCGAAGACTTAGGGCAAGGGGGATATTTGCCTTTTTGCACAAAGTTTAGAACTATCCGTCCATAGACGCAATGTTTATAAAAAATTTTCAAAAAGGTGTTCCAGACTGCATTAGCTTAGCATCACTGCCCTTTATACCACTTGCAAGTTAGATATCTCTGATAACATCTCACTACTATCAATAATTTAAAAGTCAGAATTTAATAAAAATTTCCCCAAATATAACCAAAATTATGTTATTTTTCAAGAATTTAGACGGAATTACACAGAATATACCAAAAACGACACAGATTTCTCAAAATCTGCCTAGGGGGGGGGGGGGATACCTCACGAGCGACTTATTGGGGTCTCGACCAAAATCACATGGGATGGGGTTATTTCGGGCTGTACTCCCTTTGCCCATCTCTGAGTAATTTCAGGGATTTAAAAGTTTGAGAATATTTTTAGTGAATAGTATCATATCTTTAAATTATATCTTCTAATAATTACTTCTGATTTCAAGTTTCCAAAATAGTTTTCCTTTTCTATCTGTTCTGAATTTGAAAAATGGAAACACATTCTCAAAAATATTTAAAAATCAAACCAAAAAAAAAAATAAAATACAATAAAATAAAAACTTTGATATATCTATAAAGTTGTTGAACAACCAAAATATCGCTGCAGTTATGATCAAAATGAATATCGAGTTTGCACTTGATTTTAGTGCAATAAAAATTTTGTGCGTTTAGATCATCAATCATTTGGACACTTCCTTGCACTCATGCACTTTACCGTACATTACATTAATTAATGTTTATATTTAGCAATCTTTTTTATATAACTTCTCGTTATTTTGTACAGCAGTTGTAAACTTCTGAAATCCGTGTCATTAATATTTTAAATACTATTCAAAGAGATTATAAATTATGTTCGCAGTTGTGAATATAATTATTAGGATTTAAAATACTTGAATATATATATATTCTCTGTTTAAATGAAAATAAGATTCAATTTTATTTCATGTTAAGTGTTATTTATTGGAAATCAAAGATTTTCAATTAATAAGTTTAAATATTTGATTTCGAATTAAAAAGTAAGTTATCAAAGCATCACAAATCAATATAGACATGAACAGAGGTGTGAAAATTCGGTATTTCGTGATCAAAATCCGTAGAGTGAAGTCAAAAACCTGATTGTCTAGAACAGAGCCACGCTTATGACACATAAAATGCGGTTTCCCTGAAAATTATGTTACAAATCTCTAGTGAATAGTAACATAATCTATTATAATCACAATAATCAATAAATCATTGCTAAATTTTGTATTTTTAAAAAATATTTTTAAGTTATTTAACTATATAACTAGTTATTTTTTATTCCATTAATTAGATGTTTTTTTAATTAAACATTTTTATTTAATAATCATATACTGTTAATTTTATTTAAATAATATAAATTACTATAATGTTAATCTTATTTAATTGAAATCATGTGTGAATCGAAGCTCAAAAATATATTTTTATCCCACTGACTATTCAGGAATTGTGTCTCAAGCGTGGGTCTGGTCTAGAGTTATCGTAAAAAATATAAACGATAAACGATTTCATAAAGTTAATTTTTATTTCTTTAATAGAAATTTTTATTTATTATCTGGCATTTAAGATATAATAGTTTTTATATACAATTGTATAAAAATTTAGTGAATTTCTCTGAATAATCTAAAAATAACAGATTGATTTGCTTTAAGAACATTACAAGAGGAAATATATATTAACATTATTAAAAATGCAGTAAAATATTTTAACTCTTCTATAACTTATAGTTCCATTATTCTAAATTATAATTTAAATTCCCAATTTAGAAAACAGTCTATAATATGTATTTTTAAAAATTATTAACTAGTTAAAAACATATGAAAACAAAAATAATTATTAAGGACTTTATTCCCGAGTATTCTTAACTCTAATTTTGAATTAATAGAGGATCAGACGTTCAGAATTCAACTTCTAGTCGTGAAGAACATAAACTTAATTTTGTGTACAGATATTAATTACGGTTAAAGTAGAGCCGAAGTGATGGCAATTCGAGAATTAAAGTTGAGAACCATTGAGAACCAGAGAATTAGACACGGCTTACAGTTTTATGCCATGATTTATAAAACGATTCTCTCGCCTCGTGTTGGGTCAGAGGTCGACATACATTATCAATTTGTCATTGCCGGTGCAAAAGGATCTCTCACCTATCAGTTCTATATTAAGCTCATAAACTATTTTAATACTTTGATTGATTGCTTATGACATAAATTTGATCCCGAAGTGCCGGTTCATGAATAAGCATTTGAAAACTTTAGGTGGGATTCAAGTAATCGAATATTTTTAATAACTTATATGCGATTATTGAGTACTAGAATATTGTTAAGGATTAATCATTATATAGAAAATGCTTGAGTTATTTGCAGTTACTTATGAGCTCTTCAGGTGAGCTCTTTCTCAATCTCTCTATAATGAATACACACCTACACCGATATCAGTGTAATATGTGTTAGGTTTACACCTGAGACCTGAGCATTGCATAAATCTTATGAAGTAAACAGTGATCGAGAGCTATAAGAGTGATAAGAGTGGAGAGAGAGAGAGAGAGAGAGAGAGAGAGAGAGAGAGAGAGAGAGAGAGTCAATGATTCGTTTTTCAATATATTATATTTTGTAAGTATATCTCACGTAATGCAAAGGTTATCGGTTTTTGGCGTGTGTTCACTGCCTTACAAACTCTATTCATATAAATAGACAATAACTTATACAACAGACCAACTGGTAATCGAGTTTTTTCGGCTTAAAACACAATTATATGATTTACACATTTCACTACTATTTTTAAGTTTTGTTTTCATTCATTTATATCTCGTATACAACAACTTGTGTTAAAATAGTGAAAGTATTCGTTAAATTTGTTTTCTTAACATCAAATTATATTTATTATACGTAAGAAAATAAGATTAATTTTGATTATTTATGTCAATAGTTGTCTCTTCAAAAAAGTTAGGGAAAGAGGACTCTAAACAAGTTATTCAAATCAATTGGGAATGTCTTTTGAAAGCTATGAAAAAAAATTATCTCTTCATTCAATGATTAATTCTAATGATGTCATTCTCATGGCTTATATCAATCAGTTTTATCGAAAATAGAAATGTTATCTTCAAATAAAAAACAATAATAAATATAAAGGAATACAACTTTTTATTTGAACAGAAGTGTCGAACAAATATTTGTGCCGTCAATGTTGTCTATAATGTCTTGTATTGAATGTATGTATGGATTAAAGTTTGAGGAATGGCTTCAAAAAACAAATTGAGAGAAAGAAAAATTAAATTAACTTAAAATTCAATTGAAATGTTGTATTCAATTGATTAGTGAAAAAACCATTAGTTCTGTTCTATAAAAATAAGCACTACTTTTCAAAATAGAAAATCAAATGAATTTAATTTTCTAATAATTTATGGGAAACTGATTGCCATAACTAAGCTTTGAATTCAATTGAAGGCACAATTCTTTAGGAGTGAAATGACAATAAGAAAGTGAAGATATCAAAGATAATAGCCTCGAGTCATATCAAAGTAGTATATGTTATATATAGTGAAAGAGTAGAGTCTGACAATGGTTTAGTAGATTTGTGTGAATTTCCAGTCATTTATTCTTATAGTAGTTCTCTTCAGTCGTCGAAGTATTCTATTTTGTATATTGTATTGCAATCGTAGAGAATGTACAGAATGTATAGCAAATATTGAAGGGAAGGGCATATTATCACTATTTGCTTGCCATCTATATTCCATAAATGGTGAAAACAGACAAACCATAGAAAAGCAGGCATTTTCTGATTATAAGTCATTCGGCAAATGCATTATATATTATATGTATATTATTGTCTACTAATGTTTTAATGCCTGCTGTGCGAGAAAAATAGTATTAGAGATAATAAATTATTTTTTTAGCCACAAAAAGACATATGCATTGAAGTGTAGTCTCGAGTTTTAGAGTATTTACCACAACCGGCACAACCATTCACTCCATTAAGATATGTAATGCAATGAAGATATTGTTGCGCCCAATAATGCCCAGCAGAGTATCGACGCCCTAACAGCCAAATACAAATGCCTAATCTATTACACATTTATTGAAAAATATTGTGCAAAACTAATAGTTGACATGAATTGATATATAGTCTATCGGAACAGCACTATCGGTAATATATTTTGGAAACAGTAATACATTTTGATTGTAGTTGTGTTCGTAGCGAAAGGCACAGTAGATGTTAGGCATTTGATATCCAATATATGCCTTTCCATTGGTTTCCACTAATATCTTCTTCTCTTCTCTATTATTCGAAAGTCAATGTTTGCACACTT
This sequence comes from Liacarus xylariae, assembly GCA_034693365.1. Taxonomy (NCBI): domain Eukaryota; kingdom Metazoa; phylum Arthropoda; class Arachnida; order Sarcoptiformes; family Liacaridae; genus Liacarus; species Liacarus xylariae. Next base: position 5,055 of record JAQFXN010001000.1, read on the forward strand.
TTCCAACTCTGAACTCTATGAACAGTAACTTTACGGTCGTTTCTGTTCAATTGGAATGCAATGAACAGAGAGTTCTGTTTTTTAGAGTAAATAGACCCTGGGCTAAGCCACATAAATGGCATAAACGGCATACTATGCAAGTGTTTCATTGAGATTTATGGCGATAAATGCGCAAAACATTTTAGACATCACTTCATTTGGAGTGCATTTTCTCGTCAAATGAGAGAGAAATATACAATTCGTGGCATCTTTTCTATTACATCCAAAACACATTAAATAAGGCACCAATGAATGCATTGAATGCAATCACCACTACTATGTCTGCCACCACTACATCCCAACGACTCCGATGTCCACTAAGTCTGCGAATCAGTTGTTTCGTTCATCAATTGTTGGGAAACAGACGGCAGTAAAAAATACGTAAAATAAAGTTTTATTAAGTGTCAAATCATTTCCTAACTATGATTACAATTGAGAGTGAGATGTCCTCAAGGCATCCAATGTCTGTTTGAATTGGAGTAAATGCACTCCTTTTCTATAGATTCCATGTTCTCTCTGTTCTCTCTGTTCGCTGACCGTAAACTTAAACCAAACAATATATATATTGACTCATCTCTGCGAAGAACTGGCAGACACTTACAGAGCACAGCCATTATTTCCAATATAAGGTAAGTAAGTATCGGATATTTACTCACTTTATTTACGTATAGTCTATTGATTGTATTCAGTGAGGACTGGGTGGTCACCAACTCAACTACTGATAGACTCGCGCCAAACAAAAATACTAATTCAAAAAAAAGTATAATTTTTGCTCAAATTATAATAGTTTTGTGTATTGAATGGTAGCGTCACTACCAATCCATAACATAATAGTCTCCACTTTTTCTTTTTAACTTCAAATCATCCTTTTGTTAACTATGGACAGTGGGGTCAGTGGACAGTAATGAATGAGTTTTGAGGGAATGAGAGAAAAAGAAAAGAGAGATAGAGTCAGTCAGTTATAGCAATAATACATTTCTATCTTTAATATAATATAATTTATATCATCGAACATAATAAAGAGTAAAACTGTCAAAAATATCCTGTGTTTTGATAGCTATAAAAGAGCTCCTAATAGCAAAAGTATTAATGAGTTTTGGAGTATTTTTTTGGCCACAAAAAGAGCCATCACTTCACTTCACCTTTACTTTTGATGTATTTATATAGAGTTTAGTGAAGCGTAACATCCAATACAAATGTGCGTGAATTCTGAATGTTATGTCAGGTTTTTATAATAACGTTATTATAACAACAATTGTTATATTATTACTATTCTATATAATAATTATTATAGAGAAGGTATATTCAAAAATTGATAAAAACTAATTCCAATGCATTGCAGACCAATATTAGTTGAGATAAAAGTTTTGAGGCCTTAAAGCGGCGCATCATTTCATCATTCCTTAAGTGATATAAACTGTGCCCAAAAATCTTTATAAACTAAGTCTTCTTTATATATATCCAAAAGAAACCAATTTTGAAAGAGTGCTAAAAATATCGCTGAAACTGACAAAACAAAGGCTATTATATTAATCGTAAAACAAAATATGATTTACTTCGAGTATATATTCTGACCGTAAGAGTGAAAAAGTGTTTTTATGACCTCTTTTTAGTGGCCATTAAAATGTTTATAGCATTCAATATAACACTCTTTGTTTATATATTTAATTGTCTTATGCTTTAAACAGAGGAATATATCATATTTAACGGATAAATATTTGGTGGAAATGGATAGTTGGCCTGAGAAGAGATCTATACGTCTATACGCTCTATATATAGCCGATTATGACATTATGTCTAATATACAGATATATTGTATCGCAATATAAAGATGAAAAAGTGTCACACATTGGACGTTAAGGACAGTTTTGCGCAGTTTCATTGGCGAAATGCCCGATCAATACTGGCGGCAGTGCTTTCAGCCCATCCCTATATCCCTATTCAATATGTTGAACCATCTGATGGTTATATAACATACAAATCATCTTTCTATTTCGCAATTATTTCCGGTTATAAATAAAACATTTGGACTCAAATAATAGAGTATTTAATTCAATTCGATTACTATTTAAGAGATGCGATAATAATAAGAAGGTTTTAAACACCTCTTTGTATAACTTTAAGAATCTTTCTATAAGTGACTAAAAAAATAATACAATACTATAATATCATTCAAAAAAAAGATTTAACATTATTTTGATTTGGAAACTGAATAAAAGAAAAGTTTTTCTTTAAACTCTTAACAAAATAATTTAATTCTAAATTCTATGTTCTTCTCTGTGTGTTTGCAAAAGAGAGAGAAAGAGAGAGAACATTTCAAAAGCGAGTTTAGGAATCGACTGTTCAGTCGTCTTAAGATTATTTCTTTTTATAGTATAATATAGTAAATACTGAATGATTTGTACAACAGATACAACTTAACAGAATATCTTATAAGTAAACAATTTTATCTCTGCAGACATGTATGTAATGCTTAAATAATATTGATTTCTAAAATAGGGGTTAAATTTATATGAAATAAAAACATTTCTATTTATTTTTTGTAAAGCAAAATATGAGAACCTTTTTTGTTGGTTTCGAATTATTTATCTTTTGATGAGCGACTGATGTATTGTGCAAAAACATATTTTTGCAGTTAATTGCAGTGAACGTGACTTTTTTCGGTAATTCTACTCATATATCGAAAGAAGTGTTCAAATGATACAATTCTATTACACTTAATGTTATCATTATTACCGATTCTAAGCGCACAAAAAATATTGAAAAAAAAGAAGAAAGAAAACACAAGAAAATTGAACACAAGAAACAATTTTTAAAACGTTACAAATGCTATTGCAATCATATAATATTGTAGATTAAGGTAAGCAAGCAGTCAAGGATATGGTATGGCATGCCATCCATGTCATGTATGCCGTCTTTATAATGATGTATTCCAACTTATATCAGCTTAAATGAAAGAAATAAAGACATTTTAAGAGTGAGTAAGAAAGCAAAAAAAGATTGATCATTGTCTGTGTAATTACCAAACTTTCTATTCAACAGCTTTTGGCTCACAATTCCAAATATGTATCTCTTATTCTCACCACAAGTGATGGTAAATGTATAGATGTGTGTGTGAGTGGAGAGGGGGAAGGCATTGGCCACAGCATTATCATAGATATAGAGTGAGGCCAAAAGGGGGTCAATAGAGTAACACATTTTGTTATCAACATCATTATGATTGCTGTGCGCTCTTTCTCTCTCTTTCTCTCTTTATGGCTCCTAATAATGACATGTTGTCAAAAGATCTACTCTTGTGGTACCGTTGATGTGATGTTAGTCTTGTATACAGAATTCTGGCTCTGCATTCACACCAACACCTAATATATGAGATGTACTGCATTCGAACCAATTTATGGAACGGCATGCAAGCAAATCAAGAGGGGCGGGGACTACACATATAAAAAAGACCAAAACCAACAAAAATCGAAAGCAAACAGAATCGAGTCTTTACTATAGATCTGATGGAGGAATGGTATGAAGAGGGGCGCAGAGGAGAGCATATTTTGTCAAAATTGTTTTGTGTTCTCAGAGCGATATTCAATTTTGACAGTTTATGGCACATTATGGCACATCTTGACGATTAGGACCGCCTGCATTGGCACGGCTTCACTACAATGCACTGTACAAATGTGTTTGGACTGAGGTGTAAGTCCATTATGGCATATAAAATGAAAATAAAGCAAAGCCAAGCAAAGCACAGCATCTATTCAATGGTGTCCTATTGCGCCACTGTCTGTGCCAACAACTGCAACACAAGATAAAGCAATTGCTTGACACCATTGACAAGTTAGTCTATTGGGGACAACACTATTACAAATACAACACTCTGTGCACTACAACATAGAGTGACGAGCCGTCAAAACTAAATTGTGACGACAACACCACTGGTGATTGGCATTGTGTGCACACTATTGTTACCTCACATCTCACGGCCCACCAAATTATTATATATTCAATGAATAAATCCAACCAATCCAGCCATCATCAGCACCAGTACCATCAGTACCTTCAGTGCCAATTGATTGCCAATAACGCGTTAACATTAATAGTTGTGTTAAAGTTAGTGCCATTCCATCTGTGCTCCTCTTTCTAACATAGATTCACTAACTTTTTTGTCGCACAAATAAGTAGTTTATAAGAAGAAAAATATTTGGTTTTAAAATTCAGTTCTGAAATGAGAATAAAGAATCTCAAACTTTAAAATACAGCGCAACTTATCTTATTTGTGCACAATTTTGACACAAATATAAGACCTATACTGTAGTTCATGAACACTAGGCTTTTCTTATTAAAAAGTATTCATTCAAAAAGTTTTCATTTCAAAGAAAGCTTTAGAATTGATTCTAAAATGAATTTACTTTCTCTACAATTAAAACAACGCGTAATCTATTCAATGAAGCGATGATTAAAAAGTTTAGTTTCATTGAGACATCAATTAATTGAAAGTTAATGAAAAAAAGGAGAGAATATTAGAAAGTATTGGTTGAGGGAATGCAAGTCTAGGCTGGAGTTTCTTTATTTTTTGGTTTTAATTATAATTTTATGTACTTATTTGCACAGAAATACAGAACTACTGTATTATCAAAGCCTTCAGCTATAAGAATAACAACAATTGTGTGGCAAACAGACATAAAGCACAGGTAGGCATCAACTCAGCCATGTGTAGGCATATTAGTCAATGGTGTAAATTAAAAATATATAAAGAAATTCAAATGAATTAAAGCTCATTTAAGTCGGGTGTTGGGGGAGTTGGCAATTTCTAAAATTTAGCATTGATTTGAATGAAGATTCCTTAATGAGAGTCGAGAATTGAAAAGAAGAATCAGAATTGTGTGAGAATTGCATATCTTTTCTAATGATATCGTGATTCATACCTATTATGAGACTGAATGGCACATAAATATTGAATCGGAAAACAAACAATATATTTAAAAAGTTAAAATATGCAAATTTATTATCTTATAAAGCACTTGTTCCACAGGTCTGGCGCTCACACACAACGCCAAACAGAAAGAATAGAGAATAGACTGTTAGTGAAGATTGGAGGAGACGTTAAATCATTGAATAATCATTTGTGTTGTGAACGTTAATTATGATTATCATTATAGCGGACAAAATCATGCGTGCATTCAATGCATACAAACTGAATGTACACACAGTAGAAGGTATGGAAAGGAATAGTAACTTAGGAATAGGAATAAGAGGTATGCATAGAATGCATAGACAATGCAAAACAAGTGAATGCCTACTGAATGCATACGAAATTATGTGCAAACACTTAATAATTATTTTTAGTGATTATTTTCTTTTTCACTTGTCTTCACTTTCAACAGAAACCAATTTTTCTTCTTAACTAATGTTTGGTCTATACGTGTGTGTCATCACAACACATCACAATTTCATTTTGTATGCACTCCTAATGCACGTCAAATACGAATTATAAATTCATTTTTATATTCAATATATTGTATGAACTTCTGAATCACTGCGTGAACTCTTGTCTCTTTTCATTATCCGGATTATACAAGACTTGATTCAAAAAAAAGATTATGAGATTTTCGAGTGGAAATAAGTCCGCACTAATGGGGCATAAACTATACAATAGAGCAATAGAGAGCACAGAATAAAAATGATGATACAGTCGGTACTCCAAAATCAAACACAACTTAACAATAATAATGATAATAATGCAGACGCGGGAGAGAAGGAGAGAGCAAATTGTGTTTAGAACAGACCAGTCGGTAGTCACTCATAGAGTTATAGTCGTTGTGCAAAATTTGATCGCTAACTGAATTTTCATGCCTTCATAAGTCTATTTTCATTATCACTAAGACTGATAAGCTCTGCACCACTTTTGCTAAAGAATAATATCGATAAATACGTGGCTCTAACTAAGCGTACAGTTTGAAGACGATGTATGCCATGTATGAGAGAACGAATGAATGAGAGAATGGCGATAAGGTTACCGAAGAGAGGGAAGGAGAGATGGAGAGGCTTATGAACACTACAGAGCACTGGGACGTGATGTGGATGTGACGATTCAATTCTCAATACTACTATATCTGTTATGTGTCTATACTTTGTATGTGCTCTACAACTAAATAGAAAAATTGGAGAGAGAGAGAGAGAGAGAGAGAGAGAGAGAGAGAGAGAGAGAGAGAGAGAGAGAGAGATTTGATGAGAGGTTTTGTTGGATAGAATAGAGAAATACATAATACACCGACAGTAGTAGTGATTGAATCAATGGTTGAGCAGAGAAATGATCAGATAATGAGAGCACAACTGTAACAAAACTGTATGACTATATGAACGACTCTTTATATTTATTGCAGGAAATTATGAGCCGGCGGTCAATTTGGAAGAAACACTGGACTGGAGGCTAAGGGCAATAGACCTAAAGTTGGCAAAGTTGAGTCGTTCATCAAACAATTCTCTCTCTCATTATTACTTTTGTTGTAATACAAGTAAACATACGAGTAGTCAGTAGTAGTAGTAATGGACAAAACTTTTACTTAATTTCCCACGACTTGGGCTATGGCTTAGCTATGACTTTAGTGCGTGCGGGCGAGCAATACATCAACAGTGGATACGCTAACAATAATACTAATGAAAGATACGACCGCTAAACACCACTAAACACCACACCTCATCCATCTCTCTGTTACCTCATTATTATATCTGTCTATTCGACTGATTTTTTTCATCAAAACTATTTAAATGTCTGTAAAAAAATAATTATTTTATAACAAATATCATCAGTAAATGGAGAGAAAAACTATTCAGACATAGAATGTTTGGAATCAAGTTTGACAAATAGACAAATATTGTGGTGTTATCTCATCGCTAGCTTTGAAACGTTATTTTGATTGACACTGAAAAATAGCAGAACAGAGAGAGACAGAGAGAAAGCCTTAGCAGTCATTTCAATAGTATATTAAAGAGTAATTTTCCTCCCATTTCCTACTTTGTTAGCAACAAAATACAACATAACTTACTTTAAAACCCAATAACTAAAACCAATGATTCTTCTTAACGATAATGAGAGGAAATATTTGAACGCTTTTTAACAGAGAAACAAATTCCTTCTTCCACTGCACTAAGTATTAGCGTTTGGGTTAATATAAATAAATAAACAACTGATGCGAACCGCAAATAAAAACATTAGTGAAGTTCTCAACTGTAACGTTGATGAAGATTATTGTCGTCTTTATAATTCATATTTTTGCTTCCAATGCAATGACATCTTTAATCTTTAAGTTTTTTCTTCTTTTCTCTAATGCACACAAAGTCAAAGAGCGACGCAATAATATTTAAGTAATCTTTTCGAAAGTCAATACATTTTCAATACTCTGTCTCGTATTCCGTATTCAAGTTTAAGCACTGGCATTGCTTTTTCCCATTTATGTTATGTATTGCTTCTAAAGAGTCCTCTAATCCTTCTTAACTCTCGGGGATTGAGACGAGAGAGAGAGAGAGAGAGAGAGAGAGAGAGAGAGAGAGAGAGAACAGGGAGAGATAAAAGGATATGAGAGACGAATAAATATAGAAATGAACATTTGAATGATGTGAACATTTATGAGATTTTTGGTCTCCAATACTAATATAAATATGTGCAGCAAATGATCACCGATTTTATAATCTTTAAATATTTAATATTATGTTCAAAAACAAAACAAATACTGTTTTTAATATTATTTGTATAACAATAATATAATACAATACAATATAATACAAACACTGCTTTTTCGAAACGCAATCACAAAATTTCGTTTTTGACAAATTAGTGACGAAAATCTATTTGTAATCTATAATTATAATTGTAATCTACTGTTCTGTATAATTGTGAGCCGAAAATCTCATAAAATCCCATTGAATTGGAAGGAGTAGTTTGAATTAGTTTCAGTGCAAGTTTTAGAGCCCAATCTATTTGAACCTCAAGATTGGCATCGATTGTATGTTAGTTACAATGCATTTACTCGAAAATAAGTTAGAGTTGGAGTTAGTCTATAGATTTAACACTTAAAACCTGTTTCTTTTGATATTATCAGTTCGTAAAACGCAAATTATTGGAAATGTGAAGGAGGGTTAGCCCGAGTTGACAGCCCCTGCGAGCCATATTTGCTTTTAAGTGCAGCAATTACGTTGTCAATCAATGCCTTTGACAGCTTTTTCTTGTTCAGATGCCCAGTCCTCCAATTGCTGTGCCATTGTCTCTATCAGATACTGTCAGACCCATTGAGACTGGGATTTGGTATTGGACTCCAATCGCTTACTTCACTTCTGGTTGGCTGAGCCCTAACTCTTACCCATTGAATGAGATGTTTTGATTGACTTATAAAACTCATTTTCACTCTTTCATTGTCGTCGATGGAGAATCCGGAACCGATTGAGGAGTAGAGATATTTTGTTTGCTTATATCTTGTTCTACTCTTCAGTGCCCAACATGTGTCAACAGTCAAGTGATGGAGATTGACATTAAGAGGACAATTACTCCGCACCAAATGTAAGGATTAGCTCTGATTCATAAGACAGACAAAAACACTGGAATATAGTTTTAAAGCCACAGATATCCAGACTCTATGGTGACAGTACTCCAGAGGTTTTGAGTGTTTTGACAAAATTTTCAACTAAATTATAAGAGGTTTTCAAAACACTTTTTTATGCAAATATTTTTTCCTATACATAAACATTGGTAACCATAGACTGACAGCTATAGTAAAGTACCATTTGATAGAGTGTGGGGTTTCAGAACAATATTCACCAAATCTAACCGTTTGATAGATAAGGAAATATTATTTTTAGATTTCTAACAAATCATTTATTAATCAAATACCAAATGCTACCATCATTAATAAGAAATACCTACAGTATCTTACAAGTTAGAATATACAAATATCTTAGAAAGAAATATCATTGAATTAAATCCGTTTCAGGATAATTTTCTTGCAAGTTAATCATAAATAATCTAATTTAAAATAGTTTTTCAATTAATTGTTGATTCGCTTACCAATAGAATGAGAGTCTCGTTGTGAAACATTAATAATGTATTTTTAAGAAGCTAAAAAGACTTGTGTACTTTTATTATGCTAGTTTAAATATAATGCGCATTCAAATTAGGTTAGAGTTGTTTTTAGTTATTTAAAAACATCAATATTTATTATACATACTTTGAAGTTTTGAGTAATTTGTAGTTTATATGTAACCAATTTCATGAATTACTCATAATTTAATATATGCAGAATCAATTTACTCCTGTATCAATTTGAGAATTAAAGTGTTGTAAGGAATCAAAAAGTCAATTTTCTTTGTTATGGTGCGCACAAGCAGTAAGTTGGTTCTTTCTGAAGATTCTGGTGGATTCTTTCCGGTAGATTTGAAGAATAATTTTATATTTTAATAAATTGGTTACAAAATCATCTAAAACTTGTTGATTAAGTCATGGAATCAGTTCAAACAAAAGAATTTAGAAAATAATTCCTGCATTTTCTATAAATTAAATAATATGTTCACTTTAAGGACGAATGCCCTCAAATGTAGATTCACTGCTATTGTTCATTGAATAAATTATTTTAAATAAATCTTTTAATTTATTTCATTATTTTTCATTTCAAAGAGTAAATTCAGGGATTATTCAGGGATGTGGAAGGTCTAAAATGCAAGGGGTGGGTATTTGCCTTTGTATTATAATTTTTGCCTTTTACTATGAACTGGAGACAAAATTAAATCAAAATCATCTATTTACTTGATAATGAAGACCATTTGCCACTAACATTAAGAAGGTAAAATCACTGAATTTACGAACTTCCTTTTTCAGTTAATCCATGTCATTAAATAATACAATATATCTATTTTTGTAAACCTCATACAAAGACGAGTTTTAACATTTACATTGCACAAGTCTGGCCATTATCTTCGGGATCAGATAGGTGTTGACAAATTACCACAAAAAAATGGTTAGCATATAACTTCTGCCTTTTAAGAGGTTTACAAAAAAACATATATAATATGATGCATTACAACATGGATTATAATTTGCCTTGCCTCAAAAGTGGTTTATAATTTTAGGTTTTGATACCTTAAACCCCCATTACATCCCCTACACTTCCTTTTAAAACAAATTTAAATCTTTTCACTTATCATTAGATATAGTAAAACAAAATAAGCCAAAAATCTCAAAAAATTAATATTAAAGTCTCGACTGAATTTTTAGGGGTATCTGCCCTCAGACATAATGCTAACAGAAATTTTCTAATTAGTAGATAGACTATAAATACATAAACATGTTTGATGACATGATTGAATCCCCTTTGCGCATCCTTGAAATTAGTTTTAAATTCTTGAAATCCATATAAACAAAAAATAACAATAATAATTGAAAACAACTCTACTTTTCTTTTATTTAAATACTTTAGAGATTTTCAAGTGAAAGTCAAATGAATACAATCAACGATATTTTCCTTTTGATGATATCAGACGATACTATCAGAATACATCCTGGTTTAATACAATAAAATACCAGGACTTAAATGTTTATTCAAAATTAGAGATAAGAATTAAAATGCTGAATATTTTTTAGGAAAGATATTTTTTCAGTTTGATAAATGGGTTTCTGTTAAAAGTTCTGTTAAAAAAATTTCTATCAAATTCGTTGATAAAAATAGTTTTTGACGAAATTCTCTGGCTTTTATTTAAAATTTTTATTATATATATATTTATTAAAAGGGTTTGACAGCAAATTATAGTTGTGAAACACGAGAACAATTTTGCTGTTGAAAACCTCTGTTGTCATATCAAATCAAAAGCACTAAATTTATATTTTGTTGAAATGTGAAACTTTTTATTTATACTTTTCTATTTAATACCTGAAGATCTCTTTATACAATCCAATTCAAAAGTAATAGCTCATTGGCCATGTAGTAGAAACGGCGACAAGCTAAATGATTTATTTTGCTTACACGATGGATCGCATCAAGATGAAGACTAGCTATTCCATTTTGAGTTCAAATATAAAAGAGAAATTTTTTAAACAAGTAATTTTTGATATATTACATATTTACATATTGTGCATATATGTACATATTTATTGGTTAATTAAGAATATACCATTAATATATTTATCTCTGGTGGGAGTGGGTGTGTGGGTGGAAATGAATTGATATTCTCCTATTTTTTTCGGAAGGGGAAATAAAAATTTTCAAAAATTCAATTTATCAATTTTCAATTTTTAGTTATAAATATCTCAAATATTCAAAGTTTTATAGAAATATTTAAATTTTAAAATTGAGATCGGAATAGTAAACATCAAATGCTTATAAGATTTTAAAATATCTACTGTCCAGCACACGTTAAACTTTTTATAGTCCCCTTTCATAATTAAAGAAAAGTCAGATTTTGAGAAAACATCGCCGATTGCGCCGTTATTGAAATATTCTGTGAAATTCTGGAAAAATGATTGCATTTTGTCAAATTTTTTGCTAAATTTGGTCAAATTTTGTTAATTTCTTACAGAATTCATCATATCTTGATTAATTTTAGTTATATTCTTGCAAAATTCATCGAAATTTTGTAAAATTTAGCATTTTTAATTAAATTTTGCAAAATATGATGATTACTAGATATTAAGTGTACGAAATATTTAATAACTAAGGCATAAGGCAGCAAGATAATAGAAATTTCTAAGGTGAATTTTGTAGTCTTATTGACCATTAACATTAACCATAGATTTTGCCTTTCTAACATATCTAGTATTTATTCTATAAACTTTTTAAAATGTTTTGATTTGTGGTACCAATTAGTAACATCAGGGCCATTTTGTAAATATTTATAGTAATAATAAGACTATTTACATGAAAATGTTAAGGGATTACAAAAGACCATCACAGTACTTTAAAAAAAAGTCTTCAGAATTTGATGAAATTTTAATCATTATTACAACACACTATATGTTTAATAAATATACAAAAATTATATTTTTAAGTAATGTAGTTTTCAAGAAATAAGCAATTAAAAGTTTGTTACATTTGTATTAAAAATAATAAATTTTATGTGAT
>JAQFXN010001001.1:0-17181 GCA_034693365.1 Liacarus xylariae
ATTCAGAAAAAGATTTCGAAATATATTTGTTTTAAATCTGGTAATAATGACATGAGTTATGACGAGAGACTAAAATACTTAAACATTAATAAACTTGAAAAGAGAAGAAGTATTCAAATACTGAAAACTGTTTACAGAATAAAACATAATTTGTTTAAAGTTAGAAATAAGTGGTCAAATGAATTAATATTCTATGACACAACTAGAAACGGAATATTTTGTAAAATACCTAAAACTCGAATCAAATTAGTTGAAAAAAACTTTTTTTATAATTGTATAAAACTATTCAATTCATTACCAAAAGATATAAGAATTGAATCCAATTATAATAAGTTTGTAAAGGCATTAATTCTGTATTTTTAATCTAATTTTGTTTAACAACATTTGTAACCTTAAAAACTTGTTTTTTAATGAATAAATTATTATTATTATTATAAGTAAATGATAATTTTACGTTAAGTTGTCGTTTCTGACGGCAGAATTTGGTGGGAAACGCCAATTCTTCGGCGAACTCATCTTTGAGAAGAGAAATTGGACGAACGCCCTCCCCGGGTGCAAAAACAATGTTTTGCTTAATCATTGTCTCTTCGCCACCAGGTAGATTATCTTCTTCATTTGTCTCGTTCCAATTATCATCTGCTCTATCATCTGTATAATTATTAGTAGTGGCCTCACTTGGATCCGCGACAAAATAAACGCATTCTTGTTTATAAATTTTTAGACAATTTTCAGATAATTCTATGCCTTCTTCCTGATATAGAGGCTGGCTTGCGAGATATCTAGCGGCAAGCATTACTACAACCGGACGGATATTTTCGGTTAAATAATTTGTTTTGTGAGTCATCATTCTCTTCAGATATAACTGGATAGTCTCTGTACCATCAAATGTCCGTGGTAAACAAACAATGTTCTTATCTAGATCGATTGGCACAATAACAATATTATCTCTTATCCCGTATTGCTTGTTTACACCGAGATCTCTGATTTGCATAAACGGTATGCGGGGCGATACGAATCGTTCTTCCAGAACGGTTAGTCCTTGTAGTTAGGAGGGTATATCGGGATATTTAAGTCCATTAGCCAAACATAATCGCGGAACTTTAAATTTTCAAACATCACAGTTACATGTTATGCAAAGTTGGATATCTACTGCTGATGGAAGTTCGCAAATATTTATCAATAATTCTAGACCAATTAATTCCAATGGAATTCCTTGAGAATAAATTATAGTAGATTTCAAAAAGAAAAGGCCACCACAACAGATGCAGATAAATGTCGGTCCCTCACGAATGACCGACTCATATGAAGCGATTGAATTTGTTTCATATGTTTGATAATATTCTATTCTATTACAAGCACGACTGTCTGTGCGGTTCCAAACCCGATTTCGAATACGACTATCTGTGCGATTCCAAATTCGATTACGAAGACGATTGTCTATACGATTCTAAACTCGACCTCTCCTATTTCCTTGATTTTCTCGTCTTCTAACCATTAACAATAATTATTTGAATTCTTTTCTTTTAAAATTTTTGATGATTTGATAATATAAATTTAATATTTGAAATTTTGCTGATAAATATTTTATGCGACTGTCTTTGTTGAGAGCTAAATACTAAATGACTAAAAACTGAAACAAATTATCTTAAAAATGTTTTAAAACAATATATTTATTTTAAAATATTTAGTAAAAATTTCATAAAATTAAAATATTAATTTAAATTTCTTTAATATCAACTAATTCATATAATGTTTGCAAATATCTTACCAATCACTTGTGCGATTTTAAATCCACTAGCACCAATCTATTAATGAGCTCAAAATACGTAGGAAACATATTACTTCAGCCTCTGTCACTAAAAGACAAAAAAGTAAATTTTTCAATTCTCTTTATTAATAGCGAGAATTTTGCACTTTCTTTACTATTAACGAATTTATGTAATTGTAACCACTCTTTCGCTCATATCTCTCGAACCACATTTGCAATTTAAAATATATTAGAACCAGTTGATTTAGAAGCTAGAAATACATAAGGATCAACTTTCTTTTTCGACAGCCACTAATACAAAAATAAGTGAAATTCTCAGTATTCTTTATTAAGAACGAGAAGATTGGCATAAACCTTGACGGTCAACTCTCTTCGGACATAATTGGCCACCAAATCGTTTGATACACTATCTACTCTCCTTGTCCTTCCTTGGACCCCAAATCGTTTGGTACGACGATATATTCTCACCGGCCTACCTGAACCACAGATTCGTTTACTGCGACGATCAATTCTTCCCGGCCTACATGAACCACCAAATTGCTGGCTACGACGATCAACTCTTTATAACCATCCTTGACCACCGTTTTTTTGGTTTCGTCGATCAATCATTGCAATGATCAGTGATGCTTATCCTATGAAATATGTAGGAGTGTGGGTGGGAGTGTGGGAGTGCGGTGGTGATTCTAATCCTATATAATATGTGGGAGTGTGGGTGGAGGAGTGGGAATGCGGTGGTGATGCTAATCCTATGAAATATATGGGAGTGTGGGAGTGCGGTGGTGATGCTAATCCTATGGAATATGTGGAAGTGCGGTGGTGATGCTAATCCTATATAATATGTGGGAGTGTGGGAGTGCGGTGGTGATGCTAATCCTATATAATATGTGGGAGTGTGAGTGGGAATGTAAGAGTGCGGTGGTGTTCCTAATCCTATATAATATGTGGGAGTGTGGGTGGGAGTGTAAGTGCGGTGGTTAGTGTGAGGGTGTGGGTAGAAACGAATCTATATACTCCTGTTTCTTCGAAAGCGGATTTAAAAAGTTATATAGGTTTGAATTAGAAATTCAAAACAAGTCAACAACTAATTCTTTATATAGTCTTGTCCTGTCTTGCTTAAATAATGTAGAAAGGAACATTGATTAATTTATTGGAGAGATTGACATGGTTGATTAAATACGATCTATTTTGAAATTTTATAAATATATTAATAATTTTAAGACAATTAAAATTTTTAAAGTTCTAAAAAATCGGAATTATATAGAATTCTGTCAAATTCTTTTAAATTACATCATTTTTAATTCAATTCCAAAATAACCCCCTTTACTTTGTGATTTATCTGTGACCTTGGGAATATAAGTGTCTTATACACCCCTGGCTTTAATGTTACTAATCATTCCTTATGCGGTAGAATTGATCAATTAAGGAATTGCCAATTTATTTGAAGGGAAACGAGGTTTTATATTATACAGAGTCATTTCGTCATTAGTTGTCTGAACCCACGCATAAACACCGTCTCGTAAATGTTAAGGTGTAGGTTGAATGCTATTTAAGCATATGATCAGTTAGAAAATCAGATTTAATGTAAAATAAAACTTATAAACTGCAAATATAATCATTTTGTAATTTATTTGAAAATAGTCAAAGTTTTACACGAATTCTATTACAAAATTCCACATTATTTATGACAACTTTCCTAATTTTAATACATTTGAGTATTAATTCTTCAACACTTAAATCGCTTATAACTGCTTTTGAATTTTGACATTTCAATTGATAGTTTCGCCAATGAATTGACTGTAACATCTAAGTCGAAGTCGAAGTCGAATCAGTAAGACGTGAATCACTCACCAACCGTGGATTTGTAGGCGAAGCCCAAACTACTTTAGTATTAATGGTTTCTTGACTTGACAGGACATTATATTAAGGGATGAGAATTTTCGATAATTATCTTTCTTAAACCGTTGATCTAATTGTCCAGGATTATATATAAGTAGTTATTTGTCATATAGACAATTCCATGTAAAAAGTTTAATTTCCTCGATATTATCGATTTAGGCATATATCTCGATATTTCATCGAATTGGGGAATTTCACCTCGATATTTTGACAAATAATAAAACCATAATTTTTGAAGTTTTTTGTTTAACAAATCGGATAAAATTGTTTACATATTATATTCCATAGAACAATATTTTATACTAAAGCTGTTTTAATATATTAGGTTTCAATTAAAAACTTTTGTATTTATTATAACTGAAATGATTTTACTTTTAAAATATGATTAAATTAATTAATCTTAAGAGCAAACTATTTCGTAAAAATAGATACACAAAGGTCGAGTAGTCAGATAGATATTGGTTTTGTCAAATATCAGGGAGTAGTCGAACTTGTGAAGTCACAAGTTTGCAATCTGTTAAAAAATAACATAATTTCACAGAATTTCGAATAATTCTTAAAGAATTCTATAGAATTTAATTAAATTTAGAAAGTTTGATACAATTCTGTCATTTTTCAGATATTTGTGCAGAATATTCCAAAACAGCGATTTCGATATTTTTAAAACTTTTTTCTTTTTAATTAGTTCTCATAAAATAATGTTAATCAAAACGGGTTTTTTGAGGGTATATTTTAAAATTGAAGAATTATCATAAAATCAATATCGATTTAACCCTCGAATACAACTATTATATTGCCTCAAATAATTTTGTTAGTTTTTACCCTCGAAAATTAAATCTCTGATTATCTACGTTTCCTTGTTTACGTAGTTATCATCAATGGGTATACACAAAAATAGTAAGAAACAAAATGCAGTTAAGATACTATAAAAATCAGTAATGAATAATAAATTGGCGAAGAATGCAATAATAAATTTTAGATCTCTCAAAAACAAATCTACCTGTAGTTTAAAAAGGCTTGAGGAATTGATTATCAGGGGACCCAACGTTATCCATAGTGTTTGCCTAAACATAAAATACAAATATTTATAACATATTCCCACTATCGATACTGTGCTCGAAGCTAGCTCCGATATATGTAAACTAATATGACAAAAGAAACAACAAATAGGGACAAAATCTGTTTACAATCAGTATACATTAGAGAAAGAATTCTAAATAAATCAAAATATAACGAAATAAGGACATTTTAGAATAGCATTTCCCCGACCTGTCATTACAAAAACTCACACATCACATCAATTAATTGCATCCTTTATAATATCAAACTAATATTAATTAATAACTAAGTATATTTTGAAACATAAACACATGAAACGATCCTTCATGTTTCATTTATACAACAGTTATATAAGATTTCATTATAAACAAAGAGTTAAATGTCAGATATTTAGAAACACACTCAGTCTTCTTCTGCAAATTAAAATTAACACTAGTTAACAAAAATAATGCTCTTAATCAAATTAAATAAAAATATGTTAAAACAATTAACAATCAAATAAAATTCAAAAAATTGAAAGACATATTAAAAATCAACCGAGTTCTATTATCAAACAATTAATTCAAAAATGCCATATAAGAATAATGCTATACTATCTTATCGCCAAATAAATAACTCTCTATAAACCTCTACTTAACGAATACAACTAAATGGAAATTCAACTAATCTCAAAGTAAACCTGACCGGTTCTGTATAAAAAACGCGAGAGGATAGCTGGTGGCTGGTGGTTGCTCCTTCATCACACTCAGATTAAACGGTTGTGAAAGTATTTATATTGAATAATACATTTATGTATGTTCTTTAGATAGATAATTACAGCGCGACAGTTAGAAAACTCCAAAGAACTAAACGAGAGCTGTTAACAATGGCGTCAATCGGGTTAGAAGTGTCGGGAGTTTCCTATCTTTCTGTATATTTAATGTTAAAATATTCGGATGTAGAAGACTTACTAAATAAAGTAGGCCTACTATCAGATACATTGGGAGATACAATGCAATCAACCGCTGAACTAAAAGAGCTGAAGTTGAATTTGTCTAAATTATTCCAAAACGAATGCAACGATACGAGAAAAATCTATTTAAAACATAAATGTTCCAGCCTACAGGTTTGCATGACCAGTTATCCAAGTATAATAATACAGATGTGTCACCATAGTTGTTTGAAGGCACCTTACACATAGAATACTAAATAAGATTAATAAAAACGAAATAGATATTTGATTGGGAATCAGCAAAGACTACAATTTTCAAACGGCAGTTCAGTTAAATAATGAAGTAACAAACATTCACTTAAATAAAAATATTTAAAATGTTATTTTAAATGTGTGATGTCGAGCTTATGTGGAGGAAGAGGAAACACACGGATATTCGAATAATATAGAATTCTATCTCTAGATTATAATACTCGCCGAAAACAATAAAGAAAAAAATAAAATCAGAACTATTATACAAACATAGGCATTCTCTTTTTCAACATACGACCTTACAAGAGCCAAAGGATATGAGCACAAAATAGAATTAACCACAGTTTTGCCTATATCAAAATCTCCATACAGAACATAATATAAAGAGAAAGAAATCATTAAATAACAAATATAAGAAATGCCAGCCCCAACAGTCATAAGACCTTCGAAGAGTCTATATGCTTCTCCGGTTGTGTTAGTCAAAAAGAAAGAAAGAAACGATTGTATCGATAACAGAGTGCTGAATGCAATAACGATCAAAGACCGATTCCCTCTATCGCTTATCGAAGATCTGATACATAGTTTACAAGGATAGAATTATATGTCAATATTTGACCTCTTTTCCGGCTATTGGCAAGTTAGAATTAGATTATAAGATAAAGAGAAAACGGCATTTATATGCAGCCAGGGATGTTACGAGTGCAATATACTAAATATCGGTTTAAATAAAGCGCCGAATACTTTTCAACGACTAATACAAGACGTGTCAAGAGGATATTTATGTGTTTTTCCCATGGTATATCTGGACGATTTTATTATACGTGTTATACGAATATATTAACTATTTAAGAAATGTTTTTGAAATTCTGGAAGAATATAACCTCAAATTAAATACAAAGAAATGTATATATATTAAAAAAGAAACAAAATTTCAAATATATATCATTAATGAAGAGGGGATAGCTGCAGACCGAGATAATAGTCAGTAGAAAAATTTCTAACACCGAAAACATTGAAAAATGGATGGAGTTTCTTAGGTTTATATGGATATTATACACAAATGATAAAATCGTAAGCCAAAATAGTAAAACATCTAACACTATTATTGAATATGGATCAAATATCTAAGGGAAGTTGGTCGGTTTGACTGATATCTGTAAAATTTCATTTAAATAACTGAAAATCCATATGATTAATAGTCCTATTTTATCTCATTGGTATCCCGATGACCCGCTCATACTATACACTGATGCCTCAGTTTACGCAATGGCATGTATAATGCACCAAACTCAGGGAGGTGTATATAAAGTCCTTGTTTTTTGCTCATTAAATTTCTTTTCAACGGACAAAGAATTTACCATTATGGTAACCGCAAAAAAAATTAAGACATTATCTCATGATTCCATTTTACAATATGAGTAGATCACCATGCGCCTTGTTGGTTAATGAAAGTGAAAGGTATTTCTGGAAGACTAACACTTCATGCTCTAAGACTTCAAGAATTTGACTTCACAATTGAATGCAAATTGCGGCAACTTCATACTAACAGTGATTGTTTGTACCGATATCTACCCGAAAACACTATACAAAAAAATTTACCACTCTGACGAATGCGAAATACAATGCTACAGTGTTATTTTTAGAGAACAAAGGCCATGTGCTAAGTAAAGAAACAATTGTTTGTTTCTAAAAGAAAAAGAATCGTATTTTCCGAATACACTAACGGGCTAGAGCAGTTATACCAAAACTCAATATAAAATGGGAACCAATAAGCTTCAAAGATAATCATAGCAACCTATTTATTGATAAATATTTTACGCGTAATCAAGATATGAAGTGTTATAACACCTAAAAACTAGATATTAGAAAAGCACAACAGGTCGATAATTTGACTTCCTCGATTATGAAAGCACTAGAAAATAATAGTTCGAAAGCTATGAGTAAATTTATCCTAATCGACATTGCAGTATAAATAATAAAACATTCGATGATTTTAGTAATCCTAAGAATTTATTATATATCCCTTAGCAACTAAGGCAAGAAGTTATGCGAGACTTATGGGATGTCTTTATTTGTTACTTCACAACGGCCGCCAAAATACGTGATCGATTCTTTTGGCGTAAACGCGACCGAAGTGTCAAGAAATTCATAATGAGCTTCAAGTGCTGTCAGATCAGAAAGAGAGACCAAGGAAAACCTAAAGGCCTTTTGCAGACCATCTCAATTGAGAAACCGTTTGATCTGTTAGCAATGGGCCAAGTGGGACCATTGCCTCTGACCACTAATAAGAAGCCGTACCTGTTGGTGTGCGTTGATCATGCCACACGCTATACAATAATTCACTGTCTCTCTGAATCCATCACCGATGAAATAACACAGTTCTTCATTAACAATATAGTTTGTAGATTCGGTTGTCCCCAATGTATCCTCACATATCAAGGGAAACAATTCGTCAACGCGGCAATGGAAGACGTATTTACATTCTTCAACAAAGAACATATTCAACTGCATTCGAACTTTAGAATAACATTCTAGTTTATATAGGATTAGTAGTAAAATCAAATATTGTAACATTTTAATTATATAAAGTAATTATTAGATATACTATTATTATATATTACGTTTTATTAACCCATTTTATGTAACCATTTAATGGGGGATATTTTTTCGGCCTAGCAGTAGTTTTATGGAAATCTTAATTTTTACTAATATTGTTTGATAATTAGAAGCTATACTCATAAATCTAATTTAGTTCGTGTAAACTCATATGAACCAAAGGGTTCATTAATTTGTGAGGAAGCCGTATGTACGGCTATATAGCTTTTGAACACTAAGCCATAAATATGGTATGCATTAGAATTGGCCAAAAGACTGAATTAATCAAATTTTTTGACTCGATTTGTGAAGCAGTGTTTTAGTTCTTGTTCTGTATTCTGTGATAATAAAGAGTTTCACGCATTTAATATCTTGTTTTATTGAAGGCGAAGTAGAGGAATGTCGAGGGTAAATGAGATCTTAGGTGGTAGGCCTTCTCCAGCGAGGGTCTGAAGGAAAACTAATCAAACTTACCATATGCTAGTGATCGTCATTAATGATTCCCGCTCATGGCGCTGTAATAGCAACAGTACTGTTATTTATGAACGATAAACATAAATAGACGTATTTGCTTCTCAAACCTGTTTCTATATTAGATAAACAAATATTGTGATTGAATACACAACTGCCGTTTCATTATTCAAGCGATACAAGTTTCCACTAACGATGGAAGTTCACCGGTTGATTAGCTATTTTAAAATATTTATCATACTAGAATTGTTTATTAATCTATAAGAATTAATTTTTGAAAACATTAGCTGCCTATAGGGGGTTTAAGGGGGTCAAAATGGGTGTCAAAATTTAGTCTTAGAAGTTGAGTCTAGTTAAATGGTGTTTGATATAACGACCCAGAGTGGCCCAGTGGTAGGGCAAGTTACTCAAACCTTACGGGTAACTGGTTCGATACTTACTGGCGATATATTTGTTCAAATTTTTAAAACTTTTTTTTTATTAATACGTTATTTATTTAGTTTTTATTATTAAAGTAAACAATTTTAATATGATTTGTTTTAATATATTTAATATTGTTAAGAAATTGCAAGAATTAACTAATTCTAAATATTCAAATAATTATAGTGAAGTAAATGAAATTGAAGTGAATTTTTCTAAAGATTTATTAATTATGATTGTAAATTATATTGATTCGATTAATGAGTATGAAAAAGGAGAAATAATTACTTTAGAAGAAAACGAGAATTTAACCGATTGTGAGTTATCTGATGAGGAATTTAAAAATGAATCTCCAAATAATAAGGTATTATCTGTAATCTCATCTTCTATACCTATTTCCATACCCTTGTTATTATTTCAAAGTCGAAATTTAATTTAATTCTTAGATAAATGTCATTTATATTTATGTATGTTTGTTTGCATGGTTATTCCATAAAATTTTTTTTTATATTTTGAAACGAAAGACTCTATCTTTAGAAGAAATGACTAAAATTATTAATTTCTGTGACGAACACATAATTATAAAATTGATTCGATTAAGAAAAGATTTGGATCACACGATATAGGCAGTATATTCAACAGGGAGGAACAAGAAGTCAACATATGGTAAATTTAAATCAATATGTGAAAACCAGATATATTTAATCTCGAGAAAATTTCTCTCCGTGCATTTAATTGATTTAAAGAGGTGAGGGTTTGAATTTGCCCATAAAAATAATTTTAATTTCAATGGAAGCGATGGTTGGCTCCATAAGTTTAAGAACGAAAACCGAATTGGTTCTCGGAAAGCAGTAAAATTATGTACTATTCGAGAATTACAAAATCAATCAAATATTGATTTATCAATTGATATTTTTAAAAATTCATTTCAAGAATATTCTCAAAATTATTTAGAAAGGTAAGTTAATTTTTAATCAGCTTATTTTAATCTAAAAATGGTCCTGATATATATGATAATATTCATTTTTATCAATGCAGTGAAATTTGTAATATCGATCAAAGTTCGTGCAATTATGAATTCAGATCAACAAGAACATTATCAAATATTGGGGAAAAACGACTATATTAGCTGTTAGAGCCTTGAATGATTGTACCCATTCATATACAATCATGCCAATATTTTATAAAACCGGAAAATTCGGACCAAAAATTCTTATATGTTTCCAGGAACAGAATGGAAAAATGGGACCAATTGTTAAGAACCATATGATTGAAAGACAAAATATAATTTATACATGCAGTACTTCTGGCAAATTAACTAAATCACTCATTCATTGGTGGTAAGCATGCTATTTTATAAAATCACCTTGATTAGTTTGAAAAAATTAGTATATTTTTATAAATTACAATTATTGAAGAATAAAACATATTAATAATCATGATGATTTTAAATTTAGGTACATTAATGGATTTAAACCATATATCCCAGATAAATGTCTATTATTATTAGATTCTTTTTCTGGCCAAAATGATGACCAGCTATATGAAAATAATAATAACCTTAAAAGATTAACTATACCGCCAAAAACAACCTCTAAAATTCAACCATTAGATATTGGTTGTTTTCGACAATGCAAGTTTTTTGCAAAAAAAAATTTCTAATTATGTTATATTAGAACAATTAGATTTAAATTTGAAGGATAGGAACAATATAACAAAAATGTGGTCATTAATATTTAATCAATTGTCAAGTGACAAATTTACTAATTTTTTAAAATTAGCATGGAATTGTCTAGATTCGACCCCTCAACTAAAAGATAAATTATTTATTCATAAGATATTATTTAACATTAAAGGAAATATGTGTAACATTTGTAATTCATTAGAATTTATTCAATATAGTTATTGTAACAATTATATTTGTTTTGAAGATTTCTTTATTAAATATCATTTTCATTAACCATTCTCATTTTCATTTAATTTTTAGTTTAGAATATAAACTTATTGTATCCAAAAGTTGAACAAATATAGCGCCAGTAGGTATCGAACCAGGTACCTGTAGGGTTTGAATCACTTGCCCTACCACTGGGCCACTCTGGGTCGTTATATCAAACACCATTTAACTAGACTCAACTTTTAAGACTAAACTTTTACACCCATTTTGACCCCCTTAAACCCCCTATAGGCAGTTAATATTTTCAAAAATTAATTTTTATAAACTAATAAACAATTCTAGTATGATAAATATTTTAAAATAGCTCATCAACCGGTGAACTTCCATCGTAAGTCTAGCTAAGAAAGAGCAAGACTCAATACATAAAAAAAGCTCTTATAAAATATTTTATTAAATGAAAATACAAAATCCATCAAAAGATATGATAAAAATCAATTAGTAATAAAATACAAAAAAGTAAAAAAACATTTATTTCTGCACAGGTAACAGACTATCTTTTAGTGCATTAGCTTAATGATATTGTATTGGACTATCAATGACCGAAATCTGAATCACTAAATCAAATAATTTGATTAAACAATTTTGTTATAAAGAGTTTCTATGAATGACTCACTTTTGCTTTCAAACTATAATTTAGTTGTCGTTTACAGACTATTCAAATATTATAATATTAAGCAAATACACTAAGAGGTTGTATTGTATGTGTGCAGAAATAAATTGTAAAGAGTTTATATATCGTATGGGAAAATTGAGAAAATATTTGTTAAAAGCAAATATTATCTTAAAAGTATCGTAATTTAACCCCTACAAAATACCAAGGGTCTGTTGGACACCCTGAAATGTATAGTAAACTATAATCAGACTTTTTATCGATTAGTAAAATTAAAATTACAAATGTTTATCGTCAGCAAAATTCCTTGCATTGTGACAACTTTTTGTCAAACCCTCTCCCGCCCTCTCCAAAACTGAGTCAATATTAAAATATTTCCTATTTTTTAAGGTACAGGGGGAGGGAGTTTTTCACAACTAAATATTCAATTTAATTTTAATTAGTATTCATAGTATAAACAATGCTTTTGTCATTACTTAATTCCTTTTCGAGATAATAATCTCTGTCCACTGTATCGCTTAAATAATGAAAGCGCTGTTATTATTAAACACAAAGTATTTGAACCCTTTTTATTAAAGAATCATTAGTGACGATCACTACCCTATACCGACAATTTGCATATAACGCTGAGATATTTTTTTAAATAATATTGGAGATTTTTCATTTCAGAATATTTTAATTTAAAAGTGATAACAGCTAATCTATTGAGAACTAGTAGGTATAGCTCAAAACTTCATTCATACTATTACTAAAGCACAAATATCTACCATTTCTTAAAGAGAAAAAGACATTGATTTCTGAATTATATAAAACCCGAATTCAGATAATTTAATATCAATTTTTGCTTTCAAACGTTGAAAAATAAAATAGTACCATGTAAATTTTGTACTTAAATTAAATTAATTTTGTATTGAATTCTATATAATTGGAAGAATCCTTGAATAACTCTTCAATTTCGTTGTTAATAACAAACCGTCGTAATAGTTTTAAACATGTTAAATTTAAATTATATTTAATTAATAATTTTTTTCTATCTTAATCTTATCAATCGGATTTTTAATTTGAAAAATTATTATTAATTTTATCTATATAAAAAATTTATAAGTTCAAACACAAATAGAATATGTTATAGAAAATTCCGCTTTCCTATTTTAGTATTTGCAATTAAATAATAAATAAGGTTTCTATTTATAATTTTACAATTATTAATTGAACATATGTTACTATTATAGGTGTTCAATAATCTAGTCGAAGGATTTTTAAATGCAATTGATCAAAATTATTTATATACGTTTTTATTAAGCACAACTCTATCTTGTACTTTTCGACCACATTAATTTCATTATTTATCGGTGTTGATGTGTTGATTTATCTGGAATGAAATTCCGTTTTAATTTTTTTATATTATGCAGAAGTTAATTAAATTCTAATAATTTCTTTTTTAATCGCAATTTCTCATGATAAGATTTACTCATCTTTTTATCAAATATTGAGAGAAAGGTGCGTTGAGAGTATAAGGAGAGAGAATTATTATATTTTCGTATCAAAATGATAAGAGACTCAATCTATTACATGGGTATGTACACTGCAGGTATTATTGCGGAATTTAATTTATATTAACGTAATTTAACAGAATTTTGACCAATTTTGCAAGAATTTAACAGATATCGATAGATTTCTAATGAATTTTATAAGATTTTAACAGATCTGACAAAATTCTGTTAATTTTTATGAGATTTTCAAAGAATATTCTTCGCTGGCGCTGAAGGCAATCCCCCCCACAAGGCTTTCTACATTAAATGGCTGTATTACTAGCTGTTCAGTTTAAATTTGTCTGTATATGGAATGGACAGAAAATTATAGAAAGGTTTGACCCCTGCCCTATGGCGATAATTCTTTAGCAATTAAGTTTGGCAACGATACAAAAATTGCATAAGTCATCTTGTAAAATACATTGGTTTATACTGTACAAGAAGAATTTTTAATACTTCATATGAGAATGTTTGTAAAAATATTGAAATCAACCAAGTTACTGTAATCAGTAAAGAATTCATTCAAAAACTAAATAAAAAATTCCAACATTTGAATGTAAATTAAAAATCAATTTAGAAATAATGATTTTAATAGAATTTATAAGTGATCCTGTTTAATAAGGTCTGCTCCATATTCTCCAATCATGAATGCAACTGTGCCCGTATCGCCGTTCGTTATCTTTGGCATTATTGAATTGTCAATTACACGAAGTCCGGACACATTTTTAACGCGAAGCCTTTCATCTACGACAACGTCAGTTCTATTAACATTACCCATTCGACATGTGCCTGGTTAATTAATTAATTAAGTGGTGAAATAAGTATATAATTTTTTTCGAGTGCACTAAATACTGTATAAGAGTTACTAAATAATATGACCATGCATATGTTTTAATAGAGTCTGTTTTTCCATTTTTAAGAATGTGTAATAAGACAAACCTGGATATCCATTACCTGTGTATATGTTTATATTCTAGATCTATTATAATTGTAAAACAACCCTTACCTACTGGATGATAGCCAGTGCTTCCCAATTGTGTAATTAAGCATTCAATATATGAATCACATTCATAGAGCGGTATATTCGGACAGAACTGACAGCCGGGTATTGGTTTAGGAATTAGTGTCAAATAATTAGCTATCGATGAGTTCATGAATACAAATAAATTCGATTTCGTCGCTTCGAATAGATTATCGAAATCCGAGGCATTAGACAGATATTGGGGATCAATGAGTGGATACACAAATGGATCAACAGATGCCAGACGTAATGTTCCCGTACTCTCGGGTCTCATGAGTTGTGCGGCGGAAATGATGAAACTCTGATTCAGAAACGGGCGGTAATAGTCCTGCCATTCAGTGGTCTTTGATGTGTCAAATAGTGCGACAATAGGGTCCAGATCTGTGAACACACTGCTGTTGAATTGTTCCATGTTCACATTAGGCCACTCCAAGTCTGAATTATATTTCGTATTGAAATATGTAGTAATAGTGGAATACTGTGAAAGTGGACCCGATTTATGTGCAAAGAGTTGGTAGAGTTGATCAGTGGTCAATTGCGGTTGGGGTTCATTGAGTGATGGGTCGTTTATAAGCCACTGTGTGAGTACTGCCACATGATTTTGTAGGTTATCACCGACGGGCAGGTCTTCAATCACTGGAATTCCCAGTTGTTTGAGATGCTTTTCGGGTCCAATGCCCGACAGTTGCAATATTTGTGGCGAACCAATTGCACCTATTGGTGGTGATTGGAATCGGCGTTAGTCTAATCATATTTATGACATTAGAAATCAGTGTAAATGATATAAAACAAAACACTTAATTGTCTACCCTTTTTGCTCTTACATATTATAGGATAAGTACGACTCAATGAAAGACAAATAAAATCGGTTAAGAATTCAAAAATGAAATATTAGTTAAAAAGTAATTTTAAGTTTTTTTAATCAAAATTTCATTGAATAGAACCCTAATAATATATACAGTGTCAATCTTAAAGTAAGGTAGATTAACTTGCCTATTGCAATATGAACTTTTCTTACTGTTAATTTATAATTAAGAATAAAATAAAACTGCTTTATCCGCTGATTGAGACTTCACCTCAACATACAATTGCGAAGCTGTTTAACTCGACTTAATATTAGATTATGATTAGAGAATTCTGACATTTAATAATTTTATTTTCATTTTATATTTAAAGATTTTAATTTTATAAACACTGTTTACTATGTCGTTGGACTGTGTTCATTGTCTCGACACGCGCTTACCTTTTGGTTGTTGTAGTTGAATAAGTGGTCAAATTAAAAAGCAAACACTCCTCTTCCAATAAAACCTCTAAATTTTGAGATTAGATTTGAATTTAACAAAATGGTCGTGGTAAAGTAAATGTCATTTAGAAAAGAGTTGTGCAAAACTATTGTAAAAAGTATCATTTAATTTTAAAATGATAAATGTTATGGCCAATCAGGCAAAATTATTTGAACCAAATATTTTCATTCGGTTTTAAAATGCAAAATGATTATTTATATTTGTATTAATACCATGATTTTTTTAAGTATACCTGGGTCTGTAGTACAGTGATGAACTTTACTATGACTAGAAAATTACTATTACTTTTTCAATTTTTTTATTCTATGGAATAGAAAAGTGTCTATCTCAATTATAAACATACTTTGTTCATCCAAAAATGCATTAACATATCTAATTTAGTTAATTATGGAGATATAGCGTCAAAAAATTAAAAGACAATTTTACAAGAATTATTTGAAATCAAAAGTATGAAAAAATATTGAAAGATGACTGAAATAGCAAAATTTTGTTAACATGCTAAAATCTTGAGAATTTTTAAATATTTTAGTTTATTGCAAGATTATTAAAAATAAAGACCTAAATTATGAAATTAAGATGAAAAATTAAAATTAAAATTGATTAAATTTAGTTTATTTATTATTTAAACTTTTAAAACCAGTGCATAACTTTTTTCTAAACATTTATTTTACCACTACCATTTGTTTAAATCCAAAACTAATCTCAAAATTTATAAATTGGATTGAAAGATGGAATGGTTGTTTTTCAATTTGACCACTTATTCAACTACAACAACCAAAAGGAAAGCGCGCGCCGCGACAATAAACACAGTCCAACGAAATAGTAGACAGAGTATTGTCAGTTGAATTATTTGACCAAATACTTGAGATTTTGCTTAAAAATGTAGCTTAAATAACTGTAAAGTTGCTGCTTGTACAATATCATTATAGGGTCATGGCAAAAAAGCATATTTAATCTCTATTCCATTCACATTGGAAGATTTCTGGGTTTGCTTTAAAAATAATTAGTAAAGATGTTTTTAGAATAGCAAGAAAGTTTACAAGAATTACCAAGTTAGTTTTTTAATTATTCTCAGGAATGTTGAGACCAACAAATCAACAAAGGAGTCTATGTTGTATTTATCGCGCTACAAAATGATATCACTTAAATATCAATCTAAATCTAAATGTTTACAATGAGATATATTGAAAAAGTTAAACTAATTAACCAAGCCAGAGGAAAAAGAACACATAATAATTTTTCTGTGTTTGCAATTAAAGGCTTTTGTCTATTCTTTCAAACTTTAATAAATAAAGGGGTATTATGGATAAGGAAAATTTTGGAATTTTGGAGTTTGATCAATCTCATTTCATAGAGGGTATAAAATGA
>JAQFXN010001002.1:0-17181 GCA_034693365.1 Liacarus xylariae
GACTGTGTTTATGATCGGAGTGTCGATGACTTTCGGTTCAGTACGGGTTGTGTCAGCAGTGGGAACGGCCACTGGTCTGGACACTCGGTTCGGGTGATCGACTTCTTCGATAACACTGTCTCCAGTTCTCGCGTCCTTCCATTCATCCATTTCGTTACGCAAATCGCTATATAAGTCTTTAATTTCATTCCGGATTTCGTTATTGTTTTCTTGAATTTCATTCCGGATTTCGGTTAGTATTGCACGTAAGGCCGCGAGTGTTAATGGACGGTCTTGTGGGTCGTCATTCCCGCCATTTTGATTATTATTACTCCGATTTGATTTTCGAGGCATTGTTTTAACTAAAGTGCGATTTATTTCGTTTTTAAATTAATTATTTTTTAGATTCTTATCCGTTGCGACTGCGCCACAATGTCAGAGACGTCGACATTAACGCGATTTTCGATTAAAACATGTATTCATTTATTGATAAAACGATTTGAAATACAAATAAAAAAATTTCGAATGTTTATAAATTTTTAGCTTATTTTATTTAACTTTATATAATATAAGTTCAGTAAAAAATTAAAATTTGTTGAGATGAAGTGTGACAGGGTGAAATATAATAGTTGTCATCTAATATTTGTAAACTAATTGTAAATGTACTGTAAATAAAATAGTAATTTTACATGACTTCCAACACTTTCGAAAATTTTAATCCAAACGTTATTCTAATCTTGCAAGAAGAAACCGTGTTATTCACGGGTATCCACGACGGAGTATAGCCTATATAACCTCCTGAGTATGAGATTTTGCATAATACTCCCCTCCCCTGACTTGTTGTGCCTCAGGCAAAAATTTTGGATTTCACGTTACTCCTCCCTGTGCATTTTTCATATTTTGGAAAAATTTATATCTTCCTGACTTTTTGAGAAAATTTTCTTAAAATAAACCAACCTATAACCCCGTGACTCGGCCGACTTTGATTACTACTGGTGCTATTGCTTCTTTAACTTACAGCTTATTTTCGATATAATATTCGTATATAAATTCGAGTGAATATCAATTTTATATATTTTACTTATACTCTATCTTTTTGTTAATAACTTTATAAATTCATTGATAGATCAAACCAGAGCTCATTAGTATAGTTCGTATTTTTCCTGCTGTTTGAGTTTGTGGTAAGAGCTGTGCATTCTACGAGTCAATATAATTTAATTTTAAATTTAGAAGAATTAAACTACAATTAAATTAATTCAACAAAACTAAAGTTGATTCAACTAAGTTAAGACAAATTCAACTAAATTAAGGCTAAATAAACTAGCTGAATAGTTGAATTAAACTTTAATTTAGTTGATTTGAATTTAGTTGAGTTATAGGAACAAGTTGCTATACCTGAATTCTGCTATATGTGAATTAAGACACTATTCAAGTAATAAGGGTACAGCACTAATACTGCTAAATCGTAGGCTATTAGTTTTTTAACATATTTGCTCTTACTAATATTAATAATAATTTAAATAATTCTTTAATTTTAATGAAATTTCGTCTAGAGATGTCAACAAATTAGTAAAATCGCACAAAGGCTCTCGCTAAAAAATATACACATTCTCACACAATATATATTTCCTTCATAAATATATTTTCCTACTTACTCGTTAGTTTCACCTTTTCATAATGTGTTTTTATATTTAGATAATAATATTTAAATAATTAAATATATTAAATTAGCAGAAAATTTTGAATTGCCCCGCTTATAATGCGCGTATTATTTGAAGATAAAGGTAATTTAAAAGTGTGCACTATACACTGGGTATTTATATTGTCAGAGACGTCGACATTAACGCGATTTTCGATTAAAACATGTATTCATTTATTGATAAAACGATTTGAAATACAAATAAAAAATGATTAAAAACAATGCGGTTTTGACTAAAAATTATTGAATAATAGTTCCGGAATCGGAAACGAATGAATATATATATAGAGAGGGAGAGAGTTAGCAAACATGTCGTGACATCTGTCACAATATGAGCAGAAATAAATTGTAAAGAGTTTATATGTGAACTAAAACTTTCAATAAAAATTGTAGTTCTAATTCAGTACTATAAGCACATAACTGAGATTCTAGAATAAATCAGAGTTATCCTGGTGACAATTTTCAGATTCAGGTTTATTCATAAAACAAAATAAAAAAATTGTTTCTAATGTTCCATTGTGTTCCATGTACCGTTTTCTTTAGTAGTGGATATACTGGCCAGACATGAGTGGCCATCCCTACTATATTCTCGTCATTTATAAGTGCATAGACTCAGGTAACAGGTGGGCGATGGTATATATGGTGTTTTGGCGAAACCAATTTAATTTTTATAATACATCACGTATTACAGTATTACAAACAGAGAGCACTGATATCCTTAATTTAGGCGCATATGAACACAATCAGCATAAAGTGATTCGAAGTGAACAGTAGAGTAACACTCATTTAGCCAAGCGTTGCACTCATAGCTTCCAAATATGCTATATATTGCTTCAGAAACATGTGTCCAATGACTTGTCTGGAGAATTGACTGATTTTTGTTGAGATATTAGCCAACAATCACATTGTCTGCCATTAGATTCGCCTTTGATTTTGCTTTTCTTTATTCTCTTCTGTTCATCACATTTGCCTTCAATTGTGTTTATGAGAGAAAGTGGAGAATCATTACATCATAAGCACTAACCGTTGTTAGGATGAGATCAATGTATATGCGATTACTTATAGAGACTTATAGTTTGTGTGAAAAAGTAAAGAGAATTTTTCACTCTTAGGTTCAATAACTCAAAGTATTTGAAATATTTAAAGATTTAGTGTTTACTTTCCTTCTCTATTCACCCATTAGTCTCTTTTCTATCAATCATTTCTGTAAAGTATATAAAAAAAGTTTTTATTTCTCACTTTTGATTTTTCTCATACATTAATTCTGAAGTAAAACACAAACCTATGCTTGATATCGATTCTTTGGAGTCCTATTTAACCAAAGATAATGCAGTTACTCTTACTCTATCATCCCTTTAGTCATTAGTAGGGGTGACCAAGGAGGGTATAGTCTAAATACTCCCTGAGTTTGAGATTTTGCAAAGCACCTCTGAATTCTTGGGTCGATGGCAATTTTTTTATATTTTACCTTACTTTCTTTAAATTTTTCAAGACTTGAAAAAATTATACAACATGACTTTTTGGCAAATTTAATCAAAATACCTTGGCGACCCCTGATCATTAGAATATATTATTTGTGTTCATTACTTGCATCCACTCGTGAATTAGACGATTATTATTTGGTCTATAATTTATTTTTCTTTATCCATAAGTAAATTGGGTTTCGATTTTGAATATCAAATTCAGACAAAAGCGATTTGCAATATATTTTGACTCTTTATTATCAAAATAACAGCTAAGAGTATAATATAATAGTAATTAACATCAATAATAAGGGTTCGTATGGTATAAAACAACAATATTTATGACTTTCAATGTCAGACATTTGGTTTAGTGATAATAACCCATTAGATGTGAATACAGGACTTGTCTATAGACGAGTGAACTATTGGATGTGATAAAAGGTGTGGCTGTCCTGAGAGGAGATGTATGAATGGTTATAGCTGTAGTATATTCATTCTTAAAATCGTGATTTTTCAGCCTGTTTCAAAACACACCCAAAATTTTAGGGCACTTTAAATGAAACAAAAAATTATCAAATATTTTAGTTCATTAATATATAGTCTAATAATTCATTAATCTATTAAAAGCTCTATTAATTTGTTCGAAGCACTGATTCATCTTACCTAAACTCTATTAATGCCTCTTTAATAGCATTAACAATGCTTTTAATATGAGTCAGAATTTTGCTCAATGTGAAAATTCAGGGATTCATCACATAATTATGTCCATTAATTAAAATGATTTAAAGCCAAAATTTAGATTTTTAAATATAAGTTAATAAACGTTTCTTTGCTCTTCCCAATAGAAAAATAAAAACTTCGCCCACTATTATATGAATTGATATTTAAATCAGTTTTTTTGTGTATAATTAGATGACAACACAAAAAATTGTGAATAAACTTTTGCAAATAATATACTCCGTTCTGTAGATAAGCGTTACTATAATAATAAGCATTCATTGTTTTTTGGCATTTTTACATAAAAGCAATAGTAGTTTAGTCTTTCTTATCAGCAAATGTTTTGCTTTTAAATGATATATTGATTTGCTGTACTATTATATACAGTACTCTCAGAATATTATAATAAAGAGATGTTTCCAATAGAGAGAGGCTATAGATATGGAGTGAGAGATGGGGTGAATAAATATCATTTATCAATTACACTATGATTTGCTTTCATACAATTTAAGTGCTCTCATCTCATAATTCGTATTCACTTTAGCATTGCATGCGCTCGTGTATTGTCATAAAAGCACCGGTACCTGAAATTAGGTATAAATATACAAATAGAAATGTAATCTTTTGCAAAGTTGTAGTAAAAATAGTTATTATTATTAATATAATTCTATTGCACAACAAATTATATACAATTATTATGTAATTTACTTATGGCTTATAAGTTCTCTAAGTTATGAAATGCTTTTTTTGCTCATTTAAGACCAAAAGAAGCTTTATTTTTATTATATTAATGAAAATAAATAATTTTATTTTCATAAATATATGAACCAAATTATTGAATTCTAAGAACATATGATTTAATTTATTATAGAATATAGTGTTTTATATTTGTATTTTATGTCATTTTATTTTCATCACTCGATTTGATTCAATGATTTTCCAAATCATTAAATAAACTATGAATTGAATTATTTTTAGTCAAAAAAATGACACCAATTCAAGGACTTATCAACAAATTGTGTTATTTTCAGAGCAAAACACGACTAAAATTTAATAAAAAAAATCTTTTTGAACAAAAGAGAAACAGAAAAAGAATACCAATTTCTATATCAATAATGGTTTTGATTCAGAATTATATGTCTGCACGACATCATAAGTCATAACTTTCTTATATCAACATTAAAGTTAGCGATAATATGATTCCTAAATGTAATTCTAATATAATCTAATGTTTGACAATAATAATGTCAACGATCTTGTCCTGTAGTCAATCTAAGCCTTGGGTACTATTTTCATTGGCAATTCTTCTTTTCTAAAATTATGTTTATGTTATTATAACAAACATCTGATCAATTACTTATAGTAAAGAAAAATAGACAATATAAAAGACGAATAACCTTTTTTGAAATTAAATTCAGTAAAGAAATATTTTTACTTAAAAAAATGAACTCTAATCAGTTGTACTTAAATGGGGATGGACAATGAACTTAAGCTCAGGGGGTATAAAGTACTGATATGAGCCTCAAAATCACAAGGTGTATAGAGGGACTATTTTTCAATCGTCAAATTCTTGCAGAATTTGACAGAATTATGATGAATTCTATAAGAATCTAATTGAAACTGACAAAATTTAGCAAGAATTTGACAAATTCTTCTATTTTCAAAGAATTTAAACCGAATTTCACAGAATATTGTATTATTCGACGCAGTTTTTTCAAAATTTCTAGTTAGGGGTCCTATTTTTCCTTTATCACAAGGGCGGAATTTTTGTCATTTTTCGTAGACAGTGGGGTATTTTGGATATACGCCCATTGTTCATCGCTATTCTTAAATATTGGTATGTCCAATGGGGGAGGGAGAGGGTATAGCCAAAATAGTAAGAATGATGAAGAATTTTACTATTGAATTAGTAAACTTCCTGTGACTTTGAGGATCTTATCAGTACCCTATACCCCTGACTTCGAGCTCATTGAGCATCCATAATTAAATAAAAACAAGTAAATCTCTCAATCTCTCAGTTATGCGGAGTCTTGAATATGTCAGCGGGTATTTGTAATTTCGCAAGTTTATGGTCCATAGATATAATGTTATAAATTGTTTTCTCAGTGGGGATATTCCAGGTTGTGCCTCCTCTGTGTATTCCTTGCAAATCTCTATCTTTGATTAAGAATATGAATATTTCTATGTGCAAGAAACATACAGTACCTTATAAATTATAAGTCTAATTATTAGATTTATGCTCAAGTTAAATTGGGCATAGGTCAGAAATCTCTTAAATATCTATCAGAAGTATATGTTTTTACTAATAAATTATTAATTTTAATCCTTAAACACTATTTTCCAAATAAAATTTTGAAACCTTAAACTAATTAGTTTACTCTTGACTTTAAGTCTAATACTGTAATTGAATTTATGAATAATCATTTCAATTGATTATTGATCAGAGATATCTCCAGTGGAGTCCGCCTTACATGTCATTAACAAGTGATGAAATTTTTTATGCACAGGGTACAATATTTTGTATTTTAATCGTACGATTGTTATTCTTATCATTTTAGTGATTGATTTTAGTGTTGAAAATATCGTCTGTTTTGGAAAATAATTGCTTTCATTCCTATATTAAAATCAAGTTTCTTTCAATGATTTTAATTAACTAATATGTCTTTAATTAATTATATTAACGAATTAAATCATAATAAAACAATATTTCATTTCCAATAATAAAAACGAAAATTATCTGTTAATAGAAATTATTTTACAATTTCTTTCATTTTCCCAATTTATGGATTTGATATTTAATATCACTATAAATGCTTTAGACATTGTAATTTCGCGTTCCACAAAATCGTGCGCACATATGCAAAAATACTATTACAAGACAAATGTAAATTACAAGCTTGATAATACTCAATGCTTTCTGTAATGTGATAGGGCAGGGCTAACCTTTGCTTTAAGCCTTTTACATTTACTTATACATGAGACTTGGCTTGACGTCAGAAGTTCACAAACTTAAAGCAAAGGCTTGGGGTAACGAGCAGTGCGAACAACATTTTAATATTATTTTTTGCAGTCTTACATATAATACTTCAATAAGTAAAGGAATGCATTTCGCCAGATAAACTATTTATTCTCTGTTGAAAGCGGTTATTAATACTTATAGAAATATTAAATCGAAGAACTATTTCACAAAGATTTTTGATGGGTCAACATTTAATGATATTGGATGAGCTTAAAATTGTGAATGTTCTTTAATATTATTGGTACACATTTGTCATGGAGTTTATTGAATAATTATACAGTCAAACTTGTTTATAAAGAGTTTGCTTTTAACAAATACCCTGTAATAACAAGCAAACAATATATATGATATCAGGAACAAAAGATCAAATGGAATATTAGGAACAAACTGTAATATCAGGAATAATATGTAATAATTATGAATATTATAAGGAATTAGGAATATCAGGAACAAAACATCAAATTTGCCTTATTTCTAGGTCGGATATAACGAGCCCTGGTTATAACGAAAGACTTTTTAGACCAGACTTACTCGTTATAAATGAATTAGACTGTAGTTATAAGTAATAATCATATAAGAATTAATTATACAATTTATTCATCTATGAATAAAGAATAAGAAAATAGAAATTAGGTTTAGTAATATTTGCAATAATTTTGCATCTCAAAATTTTTGTAAAGTACAGTATCTATAAATTTATAAAAGAAAATCAACTCTTTCAAATGGTTCCCGGTGATTTCATCGCGAACATGACATCGCGGAATATTTCATCGTGGAGATCTCATCGCGGTTATTTTATTGCAAAATATAATGGATGTTGAAGAGTGTCTCTAGTATTGAATAAACTCCTAGCTTTTTCACTGGTCAACTTTATAGTTTCTATATTTATACGATAATTTTGAGCATTATTTCACTGTTCTAATTGAGTTAATATTAAAAATACAAATAAACTTATTATAAGCAATATTTTAGTGTTTTTAATGTGTTTTGTATTAAGTGCTAGTAGAGTTTTTAAGTTAAACAAGAATAATAAACATAATAAGAAGCATTTTTATTGTAATCCATTATCGGAAAAATGATATTTATTGAAACTATAATTTTCAAATATATTATGTCCAAGAATATTTATTTTGCTCAATTCATAGTATTTTAGTTAAATATCCTTTAAATTTAAAAATTTGAGTAATCAATAAACAGGTCAACTAAAATCAGAGGACGCCAAGGAGGGAGTCTGAGCCCCCCTGAGTTTGAGATTTTACAAAATATTCCCCATGACTTTTTACTTTCATATCATATCAGCATCAATCAGATAACCCTTAAATTACTAATATTTTAGTAACTTTAATCCCTTAATTTTTTTTAATGCTAATCTTTAGTATAAATATTAAACTTATTTCTGTGCACTTTTAGATTAATTATAGTATTAATGAATGATAACTTAAATTCAGAGTAATTTCCAATAAATCATAACAACAGTAAACGTTTGTTGAGATGCATTTAATAGACTATTAATTTCAGTGAAATTTCAACCAGAGATTTCACTTTACCCTATAAAGCTCCTAAAGATTTTTGTTAGTTTAGAGATAAGGGAAAGAACTAAGAATAGAATGGACGGGGAATTCAAATAGAACTCTGCTGTAGAAGAATTTGCTTCAACTTTCTTTGCTTTTCTTCTCTCCACAGAATAATATTGTGCACAATTGAGACAATAGTAACAAAACAGTGGGCAATGAGTATCCAAACGGAATAATACTTATTATCGAATAAATTCCATTTCATTCTCTCTGTTATAGGAATTGTAACAGAAAATAGTGCACCGAATGAATGGAGAATTAGAATTAGTGTTAGGATTGATGTGAATATAGTAGACATCAGAAAGTTCTTATTGCGTGCGCCGACCATTCCTACCGCTACCACACAATTGATGAGCATTAGTATAGTGACCAACAATACTCGGGCCAAACGATAGATTTTTGTATTGCCGGGGGTTCTATCGAACATATCGTTGAATACAATGGAATCCATCCCTACTTTCAATAAGAATATATCCAAAACCAGAACTACTATTCCGAACACAATTAGAATCCATTTTAATACAATTCGCGGCAATTGTTTTGATTTAATTAATTGAGATAATGATTGTGACATTCCTGTTGTCAGTTCACTAATATATCAATGGTTTCAGTTAAGTATTAATAGTTTTTCTTTACTACACTTTATCACGAATTTAGATATTTTCAAACCAATTAACTATAAATTTTTTATCGACAAATAACAAAATCAATTAAATAAATCGAAATACAGATTATAATGACTTAATCACATCTAAGAAATCGATTAGAGATTTGTTACGAATATTTCGGAGAAGCAGTTATTTCTAAACTATAGTCAGAAAAGCGCACCAAAAGGTAATATAAGAGTGCTTTAAACGTAATCATTAAACAAAAACATACTAAAACTTTAGTGCAGTTAAAGTTTTGGACGTTTACCTTAAACAGCATTAATATTTTGGAATTTTATTTTTTTTTCGCAGAAACGTGTTTACCTTGAATTGAATGCAATTTCAATGCTAATAGACTACAGTCTTAGGAAATGTAAAACATTTTATTTGATAATTACAAATCATTGATTAGAATTTTTCAGAATCTTTTTGAAGTATTTTCTTAATTATTTACTGTAGAGTCTCGTCATTAAACAATGCAAATCATATATCAATATATAAAATGCATTGTTATTAATAATAATTTATTAGACAATATGACAGCTAATCGTGTGATGAATGACTAGAATTTTTAATCCTTTTTTCGGAGAATTATTATTCACACAATTGAAATAATAAAGAATAAGTAAATGAAAACAGAATTATTAGAAAAATATTGAAATAATGTTCAGCCCCTGTAGAGATACATACACTGTTGTGATTGTAGAATTGAATTTCATTATTTATCCTCGGAGTTCACTCAACAGAAGCTGATATCATGTGAAGTCGATTACACAATGATTCCCAAATGCCTCGAAATAATTTGACGGCAATTTGTTTTCTAATAATATTCATTTCAATAAAACTACGAACAGATTATTTAGTAGTTATTCGCGATTCTTTTTATTTCTTTATAAAATCCATTGTAAATCTAGAATAATAGGTAGAATAATCTTAGGTAGTTTAAAAATGAATTAAAATCTCATTTAGTTTTCAGTGAAATAAAATCACCACTTTCTGTTTATTATAATCTTTTTTGTATAAATTGTTAAATGATTGCTATAAATCAATGCAGTATTTATTAATTGCACTTATTTTGTCTACAAATTAGAATCAATCGAGCTTGTATTATCATAATTGGTATGAGTCAGTGTCAGATTACTATCAAAGAGAAGACCCTTTCGTCGATCTCTGGCTAAAACCCATGTTTTCGAGTGAAGTCACTTTTTGATAGTTTTAAATGTAAACACTATTTTTCTCAAAAATAGCTCTAAATAGTTCAAAATCTTTACTCGAATGGAACAAGGAATATTTTGTCATTATATATTAGGTTTATTGAAAAAAGTTCAATCTGAAAATCGAGATTCTTTGTTGTGATTATAAAAGCACAATTTCAGTAGGAATCGGAATAGGGATTAAATTGTTAATCAGTTGATTCATTGAATGTTTGAATTATCTCAAACGCTAATTGATTTATTTTTTAAACACATTTAATTTCACACAAATCAAACAAATTTAAATACAATATCTGATGACATTATCACGCTTTTAGTTATTTTTATAAATGTTTAATTAAAAGCATTTTTTAAAAATGAAGATTAGATATTAGAAAAATTAAGAATTAGTATAGTTTATATGTTAACTAACATTTATATCAATGAGAAATTTCATAGAAATCATAACAATTGTATGAATTATTATATTCTCTCTAAAAAAATATCTTAAAAATTTAAATTCTATGCTAGACTTGAACACAGAAAAAACTGTTCTCCTATCGATTGAATGAAAGAAATGAGAAATCGATTTTTGGACAGACGGCTAATTTTGAATTATGATTTAACCCAGGGATGCATCTGTTGTAATGGGTTTTAATAATTAATTAATTAGAGTTCAGAACATCCCTGGAGTAAAATTATGCCACTGTTGCTGGCGCTGAAGTACTCGTGGCCTCTGAAGGGTCCCCTGACAATTCTGGTGTTGTTGTCTGTGCTTCAGGTGTTGTCACTGCTTCTGGTGTTGTTTGTGCTTCAGGTGTTGTCACTGCTTCTGGTGTTGTCTGCGCTTCAGATGTCGTTTGTGCGGCAGCTGTGGTCGGAGGGACTTCTGTTGTGTCGGAAACAGCTTCGGCTATAGTCTCTGTTGCAGTCGATTCACTTGTCTGAGAGACTGTTGTCGAAGAGACTTCAGTCGATGGCAGTTGTGTTGTCGGCACTTCAGTCGCCTTAACCGGTGCTGTCGTTGCAGTGGTCGATGGATTTACTTCATTGGCTGAGTCTTCTTCACTCGACTCCTTCGACTCATCAGACTGTGGCTGATCTGATAGAACTGATTGACAATTAATTAATAATCATTAATATATGTTAAAAGATGTATTAGGAATGAGTGATAAATTTAGGTTGGAGCAATTTTGTAAAATACATAATCTTCTTGTAATGTGTAAAATAAAATATTAAAACTGTTGAGATTTATATTATTTGGTTTTTAATTGAAATTTCTCCAATTTGTAAAAAATGGAGAGAACTATTCACACAAAAAACCAACTGATGTATTATATAAATTTATATCTCAACATGTATTGTCAATGTTGTAAATACAAACATTAATTTCTATTTTACAAGATTACAGGATGATATTATAAATTATATGGGCTCTATATTTTACATAATCGTTCCCTTTGTATATGTTATAGCAATTAAATTCATCCATTATTTTAAATTTTATTTTAAAATTATTTCAAGTTAATTATAAAGTGTCATAAAGCTACCTGGTGCAGTACTTGATTGTTCACTGGTCGAAGCCGCAGCAGTTGTCGTTTCTGCAACACTGCTGGAGGTTTCAGCTGCACTTGTAGTATCTGCAGCACTGGTACTTTCAGAAGATTGAGTTACTTCTGTAGCATTAGCTGTGGTGGCATCAGCTGTGGATGCAATACTAGTATTTACTTCTGGAGCACTGGAAGCCACAGTAGTTGGCGCTTCAGTTGGTGGAGCGGTTGTGGGTTCACTGGATTCGGCTTCGCGTTTGACCACTCGGGCCAAAGCTATTCCAAACAAAACGGTGAATAAAATAAAGCGAAAATTCATCTTTTATATCAAATGATTGTTATTTAAAATAAATTAATTTTTTCAAAAAGATTTTAGACTTTTATTTAGACACTTTTCAAGAGAACACTTTCACTCAAACTTTGCGCTGACTTTTTATAGCCCAAAGTCTAATCTCAGAAATCACTGAATACTTGCGTTAAACTCGTGTTAAAATGTTATTAGAATGCATTTCCTATTTATCAGATATTGGCTTTATTTTTAAAAAATATCTCAATATTTTTATTTTTCAAAAGTGCTCTACAAAGCATAGCTTTGTATGATTTACTCTACAGTACTTCTATAATAAATTAATCTTAAACTTTCAACAATTTATAAGTTAATTATCTAAACAAAGATAACTATTAGAAAATCTTTTAGTGAATTCAATTTAAAATATAAGTTAGAACTACTGAAATATTTTATTGAATACTTTTAAGATAACATTAAAAATTTCAAATTCCAGATATATTTGATAGTTATTTCTAAATTTAATAATTGAATCAGTGATGGCCAAGTATAAACATAAAACTGATTGTCCAAAAATCCAAAATTTTCATTCAATTTTTGTTTTATAACAGAGTTTATCGAATTAAATTGAATTCTCTGTACTGTAAATACGAAGTAAATTAACATTTTATTCAATGTGATTGCTATGTTTGGACAGAAATATTAGCAAAATTGTAATCAGAAAATTCGACAGTCAATTAATTGTGTGACCATTCCTGCATCCCATCCTTATCTATGATTTGGCGCCTTAAATTAAACTATGTTTTAATACATTTTAAGCATACTAATTTGTTAAAGTTCTACTGTTTGACGCGACACTTATCTCAAACCTAAACCTTGATTTCTAAGCAGAACTATATTATTTATAGTCAAGATCGCAAAGAAATCTTCTTTATATTTACTAGAATATTCTAGTAGAACAAGATATGTTACGTGAAATTACCCCAGGTTCGGTTATACTGCAGAAGTGCATAATTTGATATTTTTTAGTGATAGTACAGTAGTTTTTACTAATAGAGTCTAACTAGGAGAAAAAGTTTATGATTATCAAAATATTTCTGACCTTTTTAAAAATACCAACTCGATGTAAAGAATCACAGAATAGGTACTTTGGACATGGAACGAACTGATTCCTGTGTTGTCTTGTCTTGTTGTAATTTCTCCTGTCCTGTCATGTTCTATAACCCAAAATATTTTCCTGCTTTGTCTCATTAGTAAAAATATTTGTCAACAATTAGATTACAATTGGTGTTTTGATAAATGGAAATCAAGGTTGGCTATAATGAATTAGAAATTTTTTATTTGTGTGATTCCTGTGATTCTTGGCCTATTGAAATCTCGTTGATGGACATTCTTACGTCTTATTCTCTTCCATCATACAAAAATATTGATCCAAAATATAGGATCAGTACAAGACAAGACATGACATATTGATAAGACATGAAACAAGACAAACTTTATGTAACCTAGCACAGAATATATAATATGATATTTCTAAAATCTTTTTCAAATTAAATAGTGCATTTTTTTAATATGGCTCAGCTAGAAAAACTGTGAACTGAAGGTTATC
Organism: Liacarus xylariae; assembly: GCA_034693365.1. Lineage (NCBI taxonomy): Eukaryota > Metazoa > Arthropoda > Arachnida > Sarcoptiformes > Liacaridae > Liacarus > Liacarus xylariae. The sequence goes on from JAQFXN010001002.1 coordinate 13,737, forward strand.
TGTATATGATGTGATGGATGTAAATCGGTAATAAAAAATCCCCTCACTCAATATCTTGATTAGAATATCAATGTTCAAATTATTCACTTATAAGATTTATTTAATAAGGGGACATACCAAAAGGGTACGCATTTGGTAAGGGAGGGAAGTCTGGCGAAATCACGAACAATATGTTAGTTACACGGTACAAATTTGCTCACAAAGGGAAGGGAGTCTAGATTTCCGCGATTTTCCAGTACGTACTATTTGTACACCCCCTAAAATAAATTAAAATATTTTTATATAATCATCAATCCCTGATCCTTTTTAGGATCTAACTAATCAAATATGTATACTCCACTTTATCCAGACTAATAGACATTAGATAAACAACTTATTATTTCATAAAGTTTTCATCATTTCAAATGATTCATTTGTTTAAACATAAAAATTAACCAATCTCAATATTTTATCACATTATCTGTTTTGATAAATATTTTCAATTTCTTTCATTGGAATTCTTCATTGAGATTTCCTGACTTTGATTTATGCCTAAAATTCAACAATGAATGAACTTCATTGATAATCACATTTTTCTAAATACCGGTCTATATTTAGCAGAAATTCTTCAAATATCAGACCATTTCTTTCATATCACGTTATATCTAATAAAGAATTTTCAATTTAAAGCTATTTATAAGAAAATCTTAATATTGAATATTATCTATATTTTGCACCAAAAAATTCAGATTTGTTTGAGATTTAATTTAATTCTTAAAATTTATAAATATTTTAAAAACAAAAACAAAAATTGTAAAAATATTAATTCATTTTTTTATTTTAAAATATTGTGAGAAAAAAGATAATTTTGTCTTTAGATATCTTATCGGTTATGGAATTCCAATACTAAACACTATTTTACTGTTTATAATACACATGGAATACATTAGAACTCAAGTGTCAACAGTATAGAGATAACAATTAATGTAATTAAATATGCTATTGGACATTTCTACTTAAATTAGGATTAAGTAAAATACTGTATTTTCAATTTATAATATAAATATGTTTCAAATTGACAATCAGGAGACTCATTATTTGTATATTCTGTGCGGAATATTCCTTTTGAATTGCGAATAACAAAAACAGAATAGAATTGAACACATTTTCAACAATATTATTACATATATTTGGTCCAAGAGCTAAATCTGAAGCCGAGAATTCAAAATAACTGATCAGATAATTGATATGATTAATGATAAAATAATTTGTTGATAAACATATTTTGGACTTTGTTCGCGGAAATAACCCGAATATAAATATTTGAGTTCTCATCAATTTTTAAAATTATTAATATACAAACACAGCTTCAGATAGTGTTATAATTTATAACTTATAAATTATCATCAGATTTATGGAAAACTATTGAGCCTAATATTCGTAAACATCTTCCCAATTTTAATAGATCTGTCCCATAGATCTACAACCTGGTAGTTTTGTGTGACAACTCATTTTCATTATTTAAAAGAACGCATAACTAAAATGTGAAAGAATTTAAAAGAATTTTATTAAATATTATACTTTTGACAATAAAAGATATTACTATGACTTCATTTTTCAATAATTTTGATAAAATGAGGGATTATGTGGTTCAGCACAAACTAAATTTTACAAAGATTTCTTCTTGATAATCGATAATCTGAGATTTGCTCCAGCTTTAATTTGCTGTATAATTGAACTATAATTTCATATAAGTTCATGAAATATGTCAATGAATTTATATATTTTACCAATAGTTAACTTTAAAGTTGTTCATATGCGAAATACTAAATTCTGTCTTTATCGAAATATATTTGTTAAATATCCCTTTTATGGTTATCTGAATAAATAAAATATGTGAATACTATTTATATTAAATTTTTGTTGAAAATATAATTATATGAAAAATTATCATTTCATATTTCGCTAAGACATTAAGGGGTCAAAATATTTTATCTGTTTTATACTCATATTTCAGTTAGGGTCCAGTAATTATAATTGAACTAGTTTACTTAATTTTTGGTTAGTCAAATTTCAATATTAAGGGGTAATTCTATAATATTATATCAATCAGACAATCTTTTTAATACCTGTTCATATATCTTGCTCTTCTTTATCCTTATTGGTACATTTCTGACATTTCTTTAATTTCAATCATGTTATTTATTTACCAGTGCACTTTTTATCTTTAATAATAATATTATTATTTTAAATAAATTTACTTTCAATTGTTTTGAAATTTGAGCAAGCATATAAACGTGTGTTAATGACCTCACTCGTATTATAAATATTATAATTATTTTAGGAATAGCATTAGCCTAAAATAGTGTGGCTGGTAGGAGGAGTGCTGGATGTGGGGGATGAGGATTAAAATGGAATATATAATCGAATGGGTAGATGAAAAGTTACGTAAAAGTACTTTGTTTGGCCCGTTCCGGATCTGGTCGGGAGTAGATATACCTTAAGTCAAACTAAGTATACTATGAAAATATGTTTCATCGGAAATGTATCATTTTGGAGGTATGAGTTCCAAATTAGAAATACATTGTACTATTGGGATTTTTACTAGGTTTTGAACCTAGGTTCCTCTTTTTTATACTTTAAAATGTCTAGTAATAGTCTTTTTGGGTGATTTTGGGTGAGTTCACACACGTACATTTGTAACTATTTAAAACAATAATATCCGAATAATACTCTAATGTTGGCATAGTCTTAAATAGAGACAAATGTTTGGTTAATTAACCCATAAAAGATCGCAGATTTGTGTAAATACCTAAAAATGTCATAATCACGAAAAGTGGTTAATAAGCGTTGAAATACAAGCTTTCGTATTCCGTTGTTTACAGAAAATTATTGGACAAATAATACAAGTTTTACTATTACTGTATCTGTGAGTCCAATCATATTAATAAGATTTCTGACTTTCAGGCGCGCATTTCAACGCTATAATTAACCACTTTTCGTGGTCATAATATATCAGGGATGGGCACAGAAGACGAAGTCAGGCGATATTTGCCTAATTGACCTAAAGTTTAGGGGTATCTGGCCATAGACGTAATATTAGAATTTTTTTTTCTTAGGAGAGGACTTTTTCTCAGGGGACTAATTCTGTAAGAATTTTACTTTATTTGACCTTAGCAACAATTTGACAAAATTCTGTTATTCTTCTAAGTATTTAGACAGAATTTCACAGAATATTCCAATTGTTATGAAGTACCTCGTTTTTTCTTCTTAACAGCGGATATTTTTTCTTTACCCCCTATTGATCATCTCTACTAATACACAACCAAATAAAAAACAAAAGTATTAAGTAGGGCATTGTAAAAAACCTATTTTGCCTATTTTATCGATTCATAGGAACCCCTCCAGAGTTTGTGTGCAAACGAATCACACAGTGAGGGTCCATTTGCCAAACTTTTATTGCACC
>JAQFXN010001003.1:0-17174 GCA_034693365.1 Liacarus xylariae
GAAGAAGAAAAGATGACCCTTAAAAATTTGAAAAAACAGCGCCGAAGGTGCCGTTTTTGCAGAATATTCTGTGAAACTCTGTGAAAAATAGCAGAATTTGTATAATTCTTACTAAATTTGGTAAAATTCTGCTAAATTCTTACAAAATTCATCAGAATGTGCCGAAATTCAGTAAAATTATGTTAAATTCTTATAGAATTGGTTAAAATTCTATTAAAATACGTCATTTTTATTTAAATTCTGCACGATCTTGATGTTTTAAAATATCCCCTGTGATATTTTGGCTGTTATCAGTACTCTATACCCCCTGACTTTGAGATCATTGTCTATCCCTAGACACAATATTAAAAAAACATATCAATTGGATATAATCCAGGTTTTACCTCCCTCCTCCCTCTATACATCCCTAAGCACTTGCAGAAAAAATATTCTTGAATTTTTTAACATTTAGAATCAGGGATCGATATGGTGGGGATATCGCCTAAATACCCCCCCTATGAGTTTGAGATTTAGCAAAATACTCCCGCCTTAGGCGCAAAAAGTCGTTATTTTACCTTACTCCCTGTGCATTTTTCAAATTTTGAAAAAATTAGATCCCCTGATTTTTGGCGAAATTTCTTGAAAATACCCCTCTTTATACCCCATGACCGGCCGACCTTGGCGACCCCTAATTTGGAATCATTGTGAGGTTTGTAAATTAAAAAAGATTAGCAATAATCTATTTTTTTGCCATGCTCATAAAAATAAAATATTTATTTGAATTGTAATTTTTAAATAACATTTTTAAAAGGAAAATTAACTTTAAAGTCAGAGCCTATAAGTGAAGTATTTTGTTATAAACTTTCCCAAACAGCAGACAGGTGCATTCTGAAATGAAAAATGCTTTTAATTCATTTGCAAAGAATAAGATTCAAAACAAATTAACTTCTGCTAAAAAGGTGTTTGGTTTAAGAGTTTTTTTTAGTCAAGAAGTTATTTTTCGTATTAATTAAGTGGAACGTCCCTAAACTAGAGAATCTTCAATCAGGTATATGGAATGGATAGTTAGACTTGCACATCTCGTATAAAGAAATTCTAAGTTTACCCCACAATTAAAATATTGGCATTGGGTCTTTTATCAGAAATGCTCACATAATTTCAAACAATGTGAATTTTCAATATTTACAGAAATAACTGATTTCTAATTAATGATGAAATAGCAAGGAGTTTCAGATATAAAGTTGGTTAAATAGTAAAAATAAAAATCAAATTAAGTTAGAATTGAATCTTAAGTTTACTGAAAACAATTCTGGTATAAAATCACACGGATATCTAACAATGCAAACGATTTGGCTGTGATTATAAGTTGCTATTTCAATTTCACTAATAGATAAAAGGTCCGATTATAGTTTTCAGGGTGCCCAACCAACCACCTGATATTTTTAAAGAGTTCTTATCTTAATTTTCATATGAATCAAAATTTAATATAACTTGGATTTCCGAACATAGTTTGAGCCAATAATAAACATTTTTAGTTTACTATTTGTGTTCACATACACAATCTGTTCTGATGAAGGATTCTTACCTTTGTGAAATTCATATATAAATTAACTTGATGTCAGTTTCTATCTTGTTTGGCTGCTAAGTAGTTGGTTCAAATCTCAATTTGATTAAAGTTAAATTCTGTTAAATTTTTTTTTAGTTTATTAGAAACAATTAAAGCAAATGTGACCAAGGGGCTATCTGTCTATTATGTAACTGATTCAACTGCAAACTACCTGAACGATCAGGTGTGTCATCTGTGAAGCAGTGACATTGTTGTAGCTATTGTAGTCCCAAATGAAATAGTGAATTCACAAGTCAGATGTTTTTCTAAATTCACTTTATTTTACGACAAACAAGATTTTTAAAAATCATTATAAATATGAAATCATTGACAACAGAATCAAGAATTTATAATAATTTAGAAATGATTTATATAAGATGCGGTCAGGAATCAAGCAGTCAATTTTCATTGTTATAGTGCGCGCTTGCTGTCAGTTTGTTCTTTCTGAACAAGTGGTAGATTCGAAGATTCATTTGTCTATATATATAAATGAGTCACAATTTCATCGAATTATTGTTGATCTAGACATGGGATCAGTTAAAACAAAAGAACTCCTAAAATAAGTTGTTCACTCCATTTTAAAACTATCTTGGTCACATTTTCGATGTTATTGTCAATTTATTGACATTTTTTGAAAAATATATACCATAACAATGAAAATTGACCGCATCTTAAATGAAATCAAAAATAAGATATTGTTTCTCTGATTGGATTTGAAGTTACTGTTCCACTGCCATCACTATCCCTGACAATATCACCCATCGGTGACTCTAATTCCGAACTTAATAATTATTATATAATTAATTGATAAAATGTACGCAATTATTTGATAAGCAAAACAGAGAATTGTGCTGTTTTGCTACTTATATAGAGTGAAATAGTGTATAATTAGCAAAATAAAAGCAGCATTTCTTTATATAATGATAATTCAAACCCTTAATGCACTGCTCATTGGTTTACACCGAATGAAATCCGATAGCATTTGATTTACATATTTATGAATATTCCTTTCAAATAATTGCCTCAACTCTTATTATTTTGAAGAGTAAACTGAGCCGCAAATGGAAGGCAACAATACAATACATCTCTTAAATTGATATGCGATACACAATCGGCTGAAAACTACTAATAATATGACGAATCCATAAAAGAGTACTACTCTTTGAATCCATCAGAACATCGGAACAACCTTTTTGTCAGTTCTCTTCTCTGAACAAACATTTAATGCATTCTATGTCTGAATATAAAAAACAGACAATATTTCTGAGAATAATATCAATATTTTTTAGAAACTATACATAAATTTTCATTCATTATATTTGAATTATATTAGAAAACTAATTTTGAAAGAATAAAATTTGATATAAAAAGTATTATTTTTTAAAATAACAATTTTGATAAATAAAACAAATGTCAAAAGTTTATTGAAATGGTTTTTCTCATAAATTTATTTGAAAATGGTTTCTGATTAATAGTAGTATTGGACAGAATATTATACCAGTATATCTAGAAATCATCTTCAATTCATAAAAGCATAAATTAGATGAGTTTTTGATAATTATAGATAATATGACATTAGATCAGGTGTTGTAATACAACAAAATAAAATATATTTATTTAAGTTTAAGGCAATTATTATTATTATTAATAGAAAGAGTAATATCTTGAATAGCAATTAAGTATTACTTATGGCATACCATATGTATTGTCAACGCTGGCTCTCAGCCCTCGAGTGTATAACATAACTAACTTTTCGGTCTAACTATTAAAAGTTCATTCAAAACAGCAATCATTAGGACTTTTTTCCTTTAAAAAAAGATAAAAAGTTTTCTTTCTGTTTGAATATAAGTTTTGAGACAACTTTTCTTATTCTAATGTTTCTTATTCTCAGATATGATTGGCTGTAATACATAATTGTCGGACAACTGTTAACCTGTAATAACATCAAAGTTAGTCATTAATCAACAGAACATATAATCATTTCGCAAAACAGATTTGAAGAGCAGTCAAATACATAGAGAACTGTGTAAACTGTAGTGTGAGAGCTGGGACTGGGAGCTGAGAGCACAGGCGCAACCATTCTTTTGCCACGGATGAGGCACTGAAGAATCACTGAAGAGAATCGGCTAAAGGGAGAGAGACTGCGCAACAATAAAACTGCATTCAATCCAAAGAGAGATGAAATAGGAATCGCAGAAAAAAGTGAATCATTCAGTAAGTGGTGCGAGTGTGAAGTCGATGCCATTTGTGGTTTTGTCCACTTCTCACACTCTCTGCACGTCTCACACATTGTCTTCATGTTCTAAATGTTGCAAAACTTGTGCAGAACTTTTTTGGGCCGAAAACTATTTGCAAATAGCCATTAGTCGACTAAATGAGACGCTGTCCTAGTGTTTCACTCTTTTGATTATTTTGAAGTCTGAATCGCAAACAGATTCTTATTGTCACTGGTTTTGCATTGTTTAGTAGTGTTGATCTCTTATTACTTATATGGCATCGCATTAAAGGCTTGCATCACATCAAACATATATAATATAATATAGGGTCTAATTTTGGTATTAAAGTGCTGTTCACCCAATGCAAGTGTTTTGCTTATGTAATAATAGCACAACTACTCAAATATGTTATAATTGGACGAATGCTAAACCAGTATTTATTATCGAATTGCGTTAATTATTAGACCCAAAACCAAAAACCTGGTGCCAATTCCTACTATTCATAACATTCATTACCAAACATTCTTAATTGACTTAATTGTGAAAAGACTTCTGCAATTGTTTAACAACAAAAGACACTGGCATTCAATGCTTTTATTTATTAATTCAAAAATTGACTTTTTCTCAATAAAAAGTCTTCATTACATAACACTCTCATATCATTTGGACTACTCCTGTCTATTGTGTGCAATACTGTATTTAATTTATTGAAATGTCTTCGTCATCGCCTCACCATCGCGTGTCTCATCAACAACAACACTATCACAACAACAATAGCCCGACCACAACCCTCAGTGAAGACGATAGCAACTCAGAACCCAATGATCTCAGAACAACACGTAAGTGACTAAACATTTTGGACAAATCGCAGACAAAACTTTGCTTTTGAACAAAATATAAATTTTTATATATTTTGCAATTCTTTCAAATAACTAATTGACAACACATTTAACACATTTAATGACATATTTACCAAACATTTAATGTTTGCTTTTTTTGATTAACTTATTGTGCGATCGTTTGACACAATAAAACTAATTGACGTCTAATTGTGTTTTTGATATGAATAGAGAAGATTCGTCACCACAGCTCTACATTCCCGGGCTATCCCTTCTTCTCTCCTCCTCAACACAATTCAGGTTCGATGCAATCACAACATTCACAGCAATCCGGACAACAATATGTGGCCACTAATGAATGTCGTCTTATTGAATACCGCGGGGCGCGTATCGCAGCTTTTCTCAGTGCAAACAGAACCCAATGTCCTGAATATCTTTTGTGTTTACCACAAGCTTTCGAACTTTTTTTGAAACACTTGGTCGGAGGTCTTCACACTGTTTATACCAAACTTAAAGTAAGTCCTCAAACGATCTTCACTTCTAAAGTAGGGATAATATAACTACTGTTGTGTTGACTTTATTAGCGCCTTTACTAATTCTCTTTTAATAAGGGGTCGTCAAGGGAGGGGAGGGGAATGGAAGAAACAAAATATTCCCTATTAAACCATTTTTAGAATTTTCTAAAATTTTAACAAGATCAATTATCTAGTATATTTTCAAATGGACACACCCTCTGTGTTTTAAAAACAAATGTTTCATTCATATTAAGTATTGACTAAGTTTAGGACTTTAAAGAAACTGCAATTTTATCCATACCTGCACTCAAAGAATAGCACCACAAACTTAGTGATCCCTAATTTTAAAAGATTACCAGTTCAAATTGCTTTTAATTTTTTTTTATAAAGTAATTACTTAATTATATTTAAGTGAATTTAGTAAAGAATAATTTTCTATTGAATTGGCATTAATTAACAATTTAATTTATAATTATTTTTAAAAATTTTGTTTACATTTGTATTTAATATTTTATACAATTTAATACTTTATTTATTATTTTTTAAAAATAATTTAGTTTCTATAAAAATGTTTCAATTCATAAGTTGTTTCTTTTAACATAACTATTTAAATTATTATTTTTAGATAATTGTTAATTAATTTCAATTATTTAATAAAACTACATAAAATCTGTTTAAAAACGACGGGGGATATATTTCAAAACATTACTTAAGGGGATATATTGATAGTTTTGAAGGAGAAGGTGAATATCACCTTGTACACTATTTCCGTTATTCTAAAGGCAAGTTCTTAAAATTGTCTTTTTAAAACTCAGGGGTGATCTTTAGATCTGACATTTTTTTTGGTCACTTTTGATAAAATTTATTCGAAACCCAATCTTAAATATATTTTTCTGAGTTAATTCGAAACAAGACTTTTGTTTAACTTAGAATTGTTTCAAAATATATTTATGTTTACAATAGCTATGCTATGTCTTAAAATCTTTCTTAAATAGAAATAGATTCTTCTCTTTGATATAAGAATTTAATGTCAAAAGAAGAATAAGATTTGATGATAAGTCAAAAAGTGGTTTTTATTTATGTTCATTAAAGATCTTATTTTAAAGATTTTTGCGTAGAATAAGCGTTAATTTCATCTGATTTATACGTTAATATAATTTATTTAGTTATAGTTTAAATAGCTATAAATTAACAAGATTATTTAATTCGAACAGCGTTTAGATATTGTGCCGATTGTTTGCAATGTAGAACAAGTGAGAATATTGAGAGGTTTGGGCGCTATTCAGCCGGGAGTCAACAGATGTAAATTACTATCCACTCAAGACTTCGATGTTCTATACAAGGATTGTACGACTGCCAGGTATGTCATTAAACATCTATTGATAATCATTGCCGATAAGTATAAATTCATTGACAAAGTGTCGCATTAATCACAAATCGCATTCACTTTCCATCGCTTCTCATATTCTTGTTTTGCTTTATTAATGGACTGTAATTTAGAATAATTTAAAATAATTAATAATTTAATGCATATATAAAAAACAATTATTTTTAGTTCTGATCTCTATATTAAAAAATATGAAATTCAATAAAAAATAATGTGTCGACAAAAGATTGCTGACTGTAATCGCAAGTATTTTCTTCTTCGAAGTCTTTCAAACCGGCATATTATAGACGTGTTTTGATTGATTATAAGAAGTACTCATTGAAAAGCAAAATAAAATATTTAATACATTGCAGTAATCTTATGCCAAACTATTTTCATTTTAGTCATGCATTCCTTTTTTCTCATTTTTATATATTTATTCCAAACTCTAATTAAGAGTTTTTTTTTCTAATTTTATAGTTTAATATTAAAAAAGATTAGAATAATTATTAAAAAAATACAAAAACCAAATAATTTTGCAAATATTCTCTGAATTATATCTTGCGTTCAGTTTCAAAGATGAATTAGAAATATGTTCTTTGAGAATAAGTGATCGAAACATTTGAAAATCATTATTAAATTCCATTAATTCCAAGCAATACAATGCAATACAATTGATATCTGAGTTTTTTTTATTTGTGTTGAATTAGATTTTAACTCAAATTAGAAATTTAATTTTTAAAGTTTTAAAATAAGTTAATTGATATTTATTTTTTCTTTGCATAAAATCCTTTGACAATTGAAAAACAATCGTTAGTTTAAAAAAGTAAGAAATAATTCAATTATTTATGAAATAAATTCTTGTTATTATGTAAAAAATGTACTGAAAGTGTGAAAAACCTAATGCACTTATGCTTATCTCTAAATAATATAATAATAAAAATATCAGTCAAAACACAAAACTATGAATATATGTATGAAATTAGAATTTAGGCGAAAAAATGATTGAAATTTTATCGATCGAATAGGAAAGTGGGCTAAAAAATTACTTAAATCACAATATAATATAACCCCTATTGATAAGGAATAAATAATATAAAAACTATACGCAAAAAAGAAATAGTTTTGTTTGATTTGTTGAAAATTGTAACAAAACGAATCCACACGAAGACCACATAATAAGTTATTGAAAGTCTAACAAAATTACCCCTTGAGTCGAGTCGTTGTACTGGTGTTAACACTTCAATAACCTGATATACTTCTTCAAAGATATAGTCGGCTCACAAAATAGCTATAATGAACGCTATCGCGCAAAAACTAGCGCCAGTAGATCACCACTAGTAGTACATCAACAGTCAACTCGATTGGGGTTTCAAAAGAGTTATTTTGTGGCTGAACTCCACTACCAATTACAGTATTATAGCGAAGGTTTACTGGGCTTATACTAAACTTATTCTGTTCGTCCTTTTTTGTCACCTTTTCGGGACTCAACAGACAGTGAATACAGTTTTTGATATTCTTTGCCATCACTCGTATGGTATATCTCTATAAAATAGAAAAGTTATATAATATATAGAAAAAGTTTTAAACAATAATATAAGCTTTGAATGTTGTTTGGATGGTATGGTATGCTATGCTGTAATATAGATCATACTATTAATGCGTTTTTGTTTTGTTGAACGACCTAACAGTTCGCACAGTTCTTACAGTTCGTGAGCCATTTTATTCTAAACCGGCCATTATATGAAATGGAAAGTTAGTTTCATTAGCAATGATTGAATGTAATATTTAAAAAATGGTGGAATGACTCGACTCATCTGACTTTGTGAGGCTTTCTATTGCAACAACTTTGATATGTGAGTACCGGTTTTGGATGCAATATATAATTGCAGTTTTGATATCCTCGTTGTAAATGCGAAACTCCTACAAATTGTGAGCTATGATATGCCACTCTCTCCTCTCTCTCCTCTCTTGCCATTTCACTTATGTATGTTCAGACAAATTACACAAAAAATATTTGGATTTTATCAAAATTCACATCTGCTCTCAGATAAATATTTTTTGATTTACATTCACTTAAAGACTATTAAAACAAATGCAATGGTTTTAGTAATCGAAACCAAGAATTGATTTGTTTTTGCAGTCAATTCATGTTCGCTCATAACTTTAAAACTGAGTTAATTTGTTTCTTCAATAGTAAAAACAAATGACTTTTTGTTTGTCACTTATATTTCAAGTTCACTCCTCCTCTTCTCTCCTCTCTCTTTCTTTCTTCCCTCTCCTTTCCTCTCTATGAAGTATTTCTCAATTAAAGATTGGAATCGTTTAGTTATGTGCGAACGCACTGTAAAGGCAGTGAGATATCAAAGCGAAACATGAATTGACCGCAAAAAACAGACAAACTGTCGCAAAAAGCAATACAAATAAAATTGAAGTCAATTTAAATGGTTTTGATTTATATCTATTAATTAAAATGAAAATGAAATGAAACGAAACGAAATGCAATAAAAATATGTTTCAAACGTTTAGCTCTTCATAGCTTTCAAGGCCTAAAAAGCTCATAGATTTATATGCATTGTATAGACTGTACCGGCGTTTTTGGTTGTGATCCCGACTACGCTAACGGCAATATCACTCCCCCTTTAGTTTTAAGGTGGAGTACAGGGGGAACAGTGCCATAGTTTGCCTTTCGGTTCGTATCCCTCTTCTCAATGTATTAGTTGTTGGAAAAGAATTTCCAATTAAACTCGAAATGAAGAAAAGAACTCAAAACTCGTTTCATTTTCATTTCATTTGTTTTTAGTATTTTTTATTTCAAACTTCGTGCCCATACCTGACAATCGAACCACTCCCCCATCACCAGCTTCTTCTGGCCAACAGTGATCCCCTCTCGGACTGACTGTTCCCCTTTCGACCTCTTATTGAAGTTATAGAATAAGTCAAAAATAAGAGAAAAAGAGAAAATAGAAGTGAAGTGGAATGGAATGAGAGATGAAAAATATTTTTGGTTTTTGTTTTAATTGGCAGCTGTGGTGAGAGAGGACTGGAAATAAATTGCATTTGTTTGCTTCATAAAGTGGATTTCTGTCAGAATAATCGACATATACTACACACTATTTACAATATAAACCATTTCCACATATCTGTTCAGTCGACTTGAGGCCTGGCCTTCCCTTCTTTCGCTTCTCTCCCCTCTTCTTCTCTGCTCTATTAGATGTGGTGTAAAAGTTTTCCCATTTTTTGTGTTTTGTTAACAATCAAACGTGTATTCAATTCTATTCTACAGTATTACACGACCACAACTCCTATGTATCCCAATCGTATGCACTATCGTAAGTGTATGTGTGAATGTATGGTCTTATCTCTAATCTGCTAATCGTATTCATCTCTTTGACATCGCATCACAAGTGCACAACATTTCCGATAAATAACCGAAAATTGTGTAAAATTAACCGAATCAGACCTTTCCATAACTTATTGGTTGGAAGTGTGAGAAACGCTTAGAATTGACTCAAAACTCCATTTACTCCATACGAGTGCCAAGTGCTAAGAGGTTAGGCTTTACTACCAAAACAGTGATAGCAAAGCGGAAAATCCAATAGATTTATGAGCAAAAAGTGAATACAGAGTAGAAGTGAGACAAAGAGAAACAGAGATGCAGTTGAATAAGTGCTACAATAAGAGAGTAAAGAGAGTAGAGCTCTAATGCAACAAATGCTCTAACATTACATTCACTTCTTTTTCTCATTGCTTTCCGTTTTGGTTTTGCAGAGCTGTGCCCGCAATCGATTCAATGCATGTCTCACTGCGTCTCTCACTCAAAGCGTGTGCGACTCATACAAAGTGATTGTGTACTGCATTACTGTATTGCTTACTCCACTGTATAGCATAGCTAAGCATAAGAGTCTTTTTCTCTCTTTCTCTTTTCGTCTAAATATCTCTTTCTCTCTCTTTCTATGTCTGCATTCAATTCAAATATAGGTTCAATTCTCGAGAATGACTTGCAATCGTATTTGCGCTATATAACTACCATTCCATTTCCACTGTGCAATCACATTAATTGCTCAACAATTGTAATGCACACTCAGCACACTATCAAACATCCGAACAATTGTTTCTATCACTTCTCACAATCACTTTCATTCAGATATTTTTGTTTTAATTAGTTTTAAATCTGTTTTCATTGCATTCAGAATTTGATTTTTTTCATATAAAACCATAAATTTATGAATAAAAGAGTTCTTTTTTATATCAAATATTATTTGAGAGGAATGTGTCAAAAGGTAATATTGAATAGTAAATGAATGGCATATCTATTTGGGATTGTATTAAATCGTAATTCAGTAATACTGGTCTAAAGCGAATGCGTTGCAGTTTATAGTGACAGCTGTTTCAATAGCGATAATGCAATGCAGTGCCGACTTATGTTTGACTTTAAGCTTTTCTCTTGTTTTTATTGCACTTCTCACTGTTCTCTCTGGCCTTACTTTACTATTTTGCTCATTATATTGCATAGTGAGAGCACACAGATCTAGCAATTGTTTGTTTCATTGCTCGACGACACTAATTCTCGCTATCAGTAAAACCAATGCATTCGAGTAGAACTCTATTTGACACCAAATCATAGACATTAAAAACTACAAACTCTTGAATTAGAGCTTTGAGTTGAATGAAAAACGAGTAACGCTTTCGACTGCTCTGCCATTCAATTTGACATAAGTGGCACTGAATATTGAAATAACTTATTTAATTCCTTTTTTTCGAAGTCAAGTTTCAGTTAATTTGTTTGAATTTAATTATATCATGACTTCAGCGAAAGTATGTTTACTTAAAAAACGAATTGAAATGCGATAGAAATCCAAATTTTGCTGAAACCTGTGCTAATTTAACTTAAATGCTGTTTATTCTGAATTCTGGGATAGAATTAGATTCTGTCAATCATTGCATATAATTATTAAATCTTAGCTTTAATTGTGGAAAACAAAACAGAAAGAATGGATTCAATGAAAACAATAAATAAAAGATAAACACTTATATTAAAGAATTTAATTGACAAAAATGGATCAAATTTACAGAAGTGTTGAGCCTTTTATTATTCTAATTCATTGTAAACAGAGATAATGTCTAAAATTGGGTCAAACAGTGAATAAAGCGTTGAAGAAATGCATAGAATAGGGATCAATAGTGAGAAGTGGGGGGTCTGTAAACGAGTTACGTATAAACTAAGTCCCTGTGCGTTGGGTTTATCGTTACATTTGAGTCCCGGCGTCTTCTTCTTTGCTTACCTGTTGCCTGAGTTCGGACAGCAGAGCAGAACTCCCGCTGCGCTCTACTCAGCCATCAATGGTTCGGTTACATATTGCTCGCTAATATAGGGGAGGAATAGTGGGGCCATTCACTGCACAATCAATACTGTGTAGTGTGCAGTACAGTAGGGAAACTAAATGCTTCTCTTCTCTCAGTTCGCTTCCCTCTCTTCCCTCAATTCTCTCTTATTTTATTGCAAAATAAAAAATAAAAAATTGTAAAAAAAGAAGTGTCTCGTAGTTGTAGTGTTAAAGTAGTGGCGTTTGTGATAAGGGATCGCATTGCGGTTTGGAGAACACCACAACACATCTGTCGCAGTTCTACAGATCTGTACAATAATAAAATAGTCAAAAATTTCTATTATTTCTATAAAATGCACAAAAGTGTAGAAAATGTATATATTTTTTAAAACGTCTGCCTTTGCCTTAAGGGAGAAATGCTATACAATATAATACAGAAAAAGAAATATATTTTAAAGTTTTTTTTAGATATATTTAAACACAACATAAAGCACACAATATATAGAGTTATTTTATAGTATTTCAGATTTATTATAGTCTCACAAAAGTTTAATTTCCGTTTGTTGTCTAAAGAAGCGACTAAATGGTCTCGAGATAACAAATTGCTTTGCCTTTTATAATAATATCACTAATATTAGTATTCGTAATAAATGCTTTCAATTTGTTCTCTTCCCCCTCTCGTTCTCTCCATCACTGTTTCACTCACTCTCTCTTTCTCGTACTCTCTTTCCCTCTCTATCTCTCTCTCTCTCTTTCGTTCATTTCTTCTTTTAGAGAATCTTTATTCAGAATTAAGTACAGTATAGGCTCCCCCTTATTGCTAGGACGTGACCGGGCAAATGATATCTGATTGGGCCCAACATATTTAAATCATTCCGGATCATACATGTATTTAAATAATTCATCATAAATTCTAATCTGGAAATATTTTTCAGTTAAAATTTAAGCTCTTTTAGGCAATCTATAGATATGATGAGACGCACACATACTGTAGGCTCTAATAGGCAGAGATGGCACAACACATCTAACATACATATCGAGCACATCCAGCACAGGCAACATTCGCCAACTGACTCTTCGCAATAATCTTTCTTTGCGAGTCATCACATTTGCATATTATAATATAATATTATATTATATTAAGTTTTTTCCCATTTATTGCCTTTAGTTTCACTAAATTCTGATTTCTACGACTCATTTAAATTATATTTGAGACAACACTAAAACTGCTCATAAAAATAAATAAATCACTTCAAACTCTATAATAATAGCAATAATAAGAATCTTTTTTGGATACAATTATAATTTGAATTGACTTTTGATATATTGTTTTGTAGAAAATAAATGTATAATTTCAACAAAACACTATAATTTCATTCAATTCAAAGAATAGATTAAATTAATGTGATTTTGTTGAACAAAATGAAAATTTAATATTAAAGTAAAATGAATTTATACATCTTTTTATATAAAAAATATTCTTATACACAATGAAAAATGTGAAGTTCCATAAATTCTAAACAAAAAATGAATTCTAGTATAAACTGAAAATATTTATTTATTATATTCATATAAACGAAAAGATTAAATAAATTATATGATTGTATTTTGGATTTAATTTTAAAATATCATATATTTTATAAGTAAAGCACATAAATCTTGTTTTTTATTAATATTTAATTTAATAATAGTTGAAATTTAAAGAAAGAGATGACTAGAGGGGGTGTATAGTCCGGTTAAAACTCTTCTAGATGTCAAAAAACTCTGTCCCAATCAAAAATGAGAAACATTGTCATTTTAAATCTGTGATTTCAAATCTCCTCCTAAATATTTTGAAAATTAAACTTACTTTCCCCACCCGGTCAAATTATATATAGCAAATCACTGAAAACAAATCAATTAAAAACAAGAATTTCATAACAAACAAAAAAACAAATTTCATTAGATCTTATTTAATCATTTAATAATAAATAAATATTTAAATAAATGGTTTCTTTCTTATATGATAAAGACAAACACTTTTTTGGAATTTTACTAATTTTTTGCTCCTACTGTTACAGTATATAAATAATAGTATATGTGAAAGAATATTTCCATTTAAATAGAAAGCTTTTTCTAGGAATACTTTTGATATTATGCGGCAACTGTTTGCTTAACGTGAGGGAACATTTAATTAAAATAGTAACAATTTTTGTTTATTGATTTTATTTATTTTTTACAAATTAACAATAATTATTGAGAATCCCCTGTTTTTTCATATACGCAAAGCAAATAATCTTACAAAAATAGCACTTGGCATATATCGCATCTTACGCTGAGTTCTTCTTGACCATTTATTTCAACACATATGCAATTACTCTAAAACTTTAATATTATAGTATAGTATTTAAAAAACATTTTTAAGTGCTGAACAAATCTCTTTAATTTCAACGAATATTAAATTTCTTACAGTTCTTATGTTTTCTCTCTGAAAGCCATTTAATGTAAAACACATTTCTGTTGAACTCATTATAAATAATAAATCGGATAAATAACGAAAAACCCTATCGCAGACTATATTTATTCTGTGCGAGGATTAAGATATAATCATAGAATTTGTTTAAGAATCGCAGCATTGAGTGGAATAATGTGATTATGATATGAATTTATGCCCAAAATAAATATTACCTTAAAATTTTTGCACAAAGAAATGTTTTCATAATTTAAGCAAATCCTTGTCACTAAGGATTTATTACTTTTACTCTTGGATCTCTGTTAGTTACAGTCACAACAGTCTAAATATATCATTAAAAACAGACATACAGTACAAGTGATGAGATGTAGACTTCAGTGGAGAAACTCATGAAAAGTGAAAAATACTTTTTTTTCTGTAAAGAATAATATTCAGACACGAAAATAGTTTTAATGGCATTTAAATTATGTGATCTATGCATGCGATTCGTGCACTAATTTTTACGTTTATATTATAATTACGGAAATTTGGGGAAAATAAGTAGAAAAAATCAATTCAAATTCTATATTCAGTTCAACGAATGATAAAAAAAAATAGAATCTATTATATTCTGAATATATTCTGAGAGAATATATTTCGGGGGTAGCTAAGCTCGGACAGGCCAGGGATGTATAGGTAGGGGTATTTGGGAAAATTATTCTCACAATACCAAGGAAGTATAATAATTTGACAAAATATGAAAAATGCAAGGGGACTATGATAAAAATATAGAAAACGTGCCTCCGACCTGAAAAAAATCAGGGAGGAGGTGTATTTTGCAAAATTTTCAGGGTAGAGCGGGGTTATTTTGGCTATACCCCCTTGGCTTCCATTGATTTATTTATAAATATTAAAGTTTTAACACAAAACAATATATTTAGCAATAAATCAAAATAATAGATAAAGTGATGAATATTTTTGGACCCAAAAGACAAAGTGTGAAGAATATATGAATCGATGCCAAAAATATAGAAATTCCCCCCTGTTTTCACTCAATAGCAATATAAATACTGTATGTTATCTGTTATCCAATTATTGACTCAACACAGATCTCAATATACAATAGAACAGCGCTTTATGTAATTAAACGATAGAATAGAGTAATAGTAGAATTGCAATCAGTCGGACAACAATCTAATTGGATCTGACATTAAAAAATAAATTTTTCCGCATTTAGTCCGCGAATAATCATTCCTCTTCTTTATTACTTACCGTACTATTCCTTCTTAATGGTACTAATGATTAATCTCTATTTCGACTCTCTCTTCCCATTTCTATCTCTCCCTCTCTTTCTCCTCTCCTCTCACTCTCACCAATGAATAAATGAAATAAGAGATGAGAATCAAAGTGTCAAATAATAAAAAACAAATTTTGTTCTTGTAATAAAACTAATAGTATTTTACTGTTTGTATATTTTTGTCCGTAAGGTATAAGAAATTCATTATAATTTTTCTTTTTTTTAGAAACAATTAATGAATTTGAGAACTAAAACACCGAACGAAGCGATATATGATTTGTTCATAAGCTTTGAGTTATAAGGATTTGGATTCTCGTTTTGGTTTTGAGACAACAGAATTGTGTTTGAATTCTTGAACCAGTAGTTCAACACTAGGATTGAGACAACAATTTATCACTTTGTCGTTCAACTGTCTAAATGAATAGATTCTATAAAAAGGTTTTTTCTTTTCCATTAATTAATGCATAAAAATTAATGTATTGTTATAAAAATTGACTCAACTCTGTCATTGAATTTCCTTTATTAGAGTTTTATTGTATGAAAACATTTATTTATGTGAAAATGAAATTTTTTTGAAATCAAATTATATGTATTGTAAAAGTTTTTATGTGCTATTCTTTCATTTTATTGCATAGAGTTTCCAATTCTAGTCTCCGCTTTAAAATGTTTTTCTTATATAAGTGATGACCAAAGGAAGGATATCATACATAAATTCCCCCCGGATTTTAAAACTATTCTATCAGAAGTAGAATCAGTCCTACATAAGAGTTTTAAACAATAAGGGAGTGAAGTATTTATACTATGAAAATGTGTTTTTCACACATATGTCTGTTCGGAAATCCATTTCCCCGTCGCCTCAAAATACAGCCCTTTTTACTCTAATATTGTTTTTTGTGATATTTCTTTGTTTTCCTACAAAAACGTATAACTATTTTGACCGCAAAGTATAATAAGAAAAATAAAAGATTTCTCTTAACATTTTAGAGCAGTTTTAAAAGAGGACATTATTTCTGAAAATGCAGTAAAAGTGGAAATGGAAATGGGATTTAATACACTTTAGAACTTTTGTTCTAATAAACATTGATTTATAATTTTTTTTTATTATAATTGATTTTATATTTTATAACTATTGTTAGGTATTAGTCATAATATGGAAAGATTTAATCAGAAATATTGAACAATACCTCTAATATATAAATATAAACCTACGATTTTTTATTTGTACCCATGGAGTAAAGCCTTTACTGCTTTGTCCATATATTGATCAGTAATGTTTTGTGTCTAATGTCCATATAATGTTTTCAATTGAATAGATATTTAATAAATTGTTTTGATTTGAATTTCATTAAATTCTTAATACATCAATAATGAGTTATTCCCCCGAAATGGGCAATCACTTCATTATACCTATTATTCATTGATAAAACCTTTCTTATTAAATCTTATGTAATTTAAAAATTTATTTTTCTACTGAATTATTTGCTTAGTTTTATTGATCTTATCAAGGTAAATTATAACATATTTAATTACCTTGTAGTCGTTTTTAATCGTTGACAATGATATTCTTGAGTTTATTTATTTTTTGGTATTATTCCCAA
>JAQFXN010001004.1:0-17162 GCA_034693365.1 Liacarus xylariae
AGTTGTATCTTGAATTAACCCCAGTTAATTTAATCAAAATCTTATTCTATGGTTTTAAAGCTAAAGAGATAGCAATGAGAGCAGCTATATTTATACACAGAAAATATTATCTAACTATTAAAAAGAATAACTGGATAAAATTGTTTTAAATGTGGTAAAATAAAATGATTATAAAGATTTATATTAATTTATTTTATAGATAATAATGCTTATGATAATTGTTGGGACTCACATACATGTAGTAGAAGCGATTAGAATCCCACGAGTAAACAATGATAATGGAAATTCTGATGCAGTGACAAAATATACTTTCTTACCAAAGGATTATCATTTGATTTGGAGAAATATAATTTTCAATCAAATGTTACCCAGACAATACGCTTGGATACTAAAAATAAATCCAATGAAAATTTTGGATAAATGAAATTAACCATAATGATCCACTTAAACGTAATTTAATCATTTAATTTATTATATACATTATTGATATGATTAAACTTTTCATAATTTATATTATCTATTGTCAGCTGAAACCCATAAGTTCATAGAATTAAAGCAAGGATGCAGTGATGGAAATATAAAGTCAAAATCCCTGGAACATTATAAAATAATTTTAATATATCATGATAATATTACAAGTATATTTGAACAATATTTAGTGTGGTTTTAAGTTTTTTCTATTTCTATTAGAACAAGCCATTATAACATTAGTGATTGATTTAACAGAAGAAGTGTTCTATGCAAACAACTATTTTGTTATTGGTGGAACAGATGTAATTTCTGCAGATATAAATGTACTCAATGAAAAAATAATGTTTCGCAATAATATAATTTCAAAAAAACATCAGATTTTTAACCAATCGTAATGCATATCCACCAGGGCTGCTATTATTATATTCCAAAGATAGATTAATTCCTCTGCAATTAAATGAGCATTTACCACAAATTAATGTTAAACCTGGACAGTGGATATGATTTGTTACTGTCGACGAACTCATACAGGACAATGTGAAATATTTGGAAAAATATACCCTCCATTTATTAATCTTGAATATATCCAGCGAGACTATGATGAAAGTATGTATGTTAACATCTATCTAAATAAATTAAATATATAACTCATATAGTATGGAAATCTGATCAATCTCCATTTTGAATCATATCAGAAGTGATAGACGCCATCAGCTAAACACAGAAAGTTTAAAAGCTTTAATGTTTATCAGAAATAATGGACCACGTGATATTAATATATTTAATTCAATCGCTCTTGCAAAATATTGGAAAACCGAACTGCACAAAAATTTGGTAGATGATACTATTGGCTATGTTGCAAAAGAAGATAATAAATACGATGAGAAGAAATACAGCGTATATTTTGATGATAGCACGATTTTCTAACATTTTCTTTGAAGTTTTTAAAGTTCTGAAATAATCACTGAGATTGCTTGAAACTCTTTTATTTTAATTGTTAAAATGTATTATAAAAGTTAAAATATGTATAAAACTACTTTATTTGTTATTCTTTTAAATCAAATAACACTTTCCAAATCATTTTTAAATATTTCAATAGATTGCTGATATATGTCTCTAATAACTAAACACTTTATAACATTTTTGTCAATAAAATATTTGTTTGTATTTTTAGTATATTTTAAACGTAATTTATTTTTAACCCTAATTTATGACACTCTGCATGCATCATGTTGTTTGATGCTAACGTGTTCCTCGTGTATGATTTGACTAATGATTATCTCAAATACGAATACGTTATTGATTTGAGTATTGAAACACAACATGGAATTCAACCCTCGGTGACGGTCTGTTTGAATCCCAAACATGAGATGGATATAGAAGTATATAATTCACTGCTGAAAGATAAGAGACGTTTTGCATATTCTGATAATAAGACCCTCTATTGTGAAATGATTCGCAAAGTTGATGATCATTCAACAAATTGTAAATCACCCGTATATTTGCGCTATAGACCAAGCTCTATTTGTTTGACATTTAACACCTTTCTCAATTATAGTGAAATTAATAAATATCTCGCGACAACATATCTGTTCGGTCACTATTCAATGGCTCAATTTATTATACACAACAGAAACACTCCTTCACATTTTGAGAAAATTAATATTTTCAATAATAAATTATCATATGTTACAGATATTCATGTGAGCCAAATAGGCAGGACATACCTGCCTGCTCCATTTGACACAGACTGCTTTGATTACAGTAAAAATTTTGCGAACAATATTTGGCCGAAATCTCAATTGGATTGTATGTTAGAACACATGAGACGTATAGAAGTGGATAAATGTGGTCATTGTTTCTATTGGAGTCAAAACATCACTATTCGCCTTAAACGCATTCATCAGACCTTCTCTATTGTTCACTCGGAGTAATTGGGGATCCAATGACACCATAGGTCTGTTGTGATACTGATTGTGGTCGACATTCGAGGTTTCAACTGAATCATCGATTAATAGGTCAGTCTTTGACGGTTGCGTTGATGTAAGCGCTTTGAAGCCAATTATTGACTGAGTTTATTGGCCTTTCCGGTGGGTTGGGATCGGAGTGTTCACCGGTTGACACCCCGTAAGTCCATGAGGTCGTCGCCAGCATTAGTGTCGTCGGTTGTACTGGACATCTGGTGAACGCCCGTCGCGACCGCTGCCCAGAGATCGCCTGTGCATTTGGTCACAAACTCACCTATACGTCGGTATTTAGTTTGTGCTGTCGTCAACTTCTGAGTACTAGGACTACCATTCTCTCCATGTTTTCCAGTAAGTGTTTCTCCTGTGTCTGGAGGTCAACGAGTTTGACAATAGCGTCTCTGATATCCTGGACCTGTTCTCACGCGATCGCAGACTTGACCACCTGTTCCAGCATTGTGTCCATAACCCAAAACATATTGTTGTCGATGAAGTGCGCTGACTAGGGGTGGATTTTGCCGAGTGTAGTGCGAGTGCTTTGAGTAAACATCGAGAAGTTGAGAAGTATAGACCCGGTGTTGAGTAGTCTCAGATCATTAGGTGATTTTTGTTCAAAGAATGATCATTAAAGCAACTTGTTAAAAACTTATATTGCAATACAAAATATCTGCTATTTCATCCGTTCCCACGTATACATGAATGGATTGCCATAAGAACCACATATAAATCTGAGCACAATTTTATTGACATATTTGTAGTAAATTTATTGCAATATCAATAATTATACATGCAACTCAGTTATATTCAGTTATATTATTATAAGATATAATTTATTTAAATAACTGCTATTCATTACTAATTATTAATTAAAGTTATATTTAATTGATATCAAAATATAAGTGAATAATGAAGTGTTTTTGTTTACACAATCAATGCTTTCGTCTAAACTTTTGTCAGTGCCTTACAGTTTATCTGCTTTTTTATATGTCCTTCTTATGGCAAGCCATTCATATATCATCATATTTTCATTTATACATCTCGTGATCTTGGTAATCATAGGGAATTTTAAAGTAGTGTTTGAATTTTCATTCAAATTTTCGAGTTATCGAGTTATTTCTATATATTTGCTAAAATATTCCAAAACAAAATATTAAATCTTTTCTCTTATATATTGCACAATTCTTCATACCATAATTTACTTAAAAGATATGATTCATTTATTATAAAGAAAACCCCCCCCCCCTGACTAGAATCTTAGAATGTGGAACCAGATTCTAGAGACTAAATTAGTAGCTATAATTGTAAACATGCAACAATCTAAAACTTTATCCAGATATACAGTGTACAGATATAATCACAGGATCATTATTCATACATTAATAATGAGTAAATAAATTAATATTTCAAAATAATAAATAGCCAGCAAAATTATGTGATTTATTAATAGTTTCAATATATGAACAAAATATAATACAATAAATAAAAGATTGCAATCATTTTTCATAAAAGTTTAAGAAAAGTAAATTCAATGCATAATATATTCCTTCTTCTTCTTCATTAATCTTCGATTTCAGATACAAAAGATTAGATGATAAATGAAACTGTCAGTTTTGTTGGCTTTTCCCTTTTTCACAATTCAAGTGGGTTTTTTTCCTTTCGAATTGAAATTCATTATAAATTATCGATAGAAAAGTCAGAAAAGAAATCATAAATTTTATCACTAATCAAGAGAGAGGAAAATCTTTACACAATTTTCTCCTTTTATTTATCATAAGAATATGTATTATATATATGTTTTATTTTCTGCTTGAGTCAGGAGTACTAGTAGGAAAGGTCAAAAATGTTTAATATAATTTCTGGTTGTTGTGCTGAACAAACAGTTTTTTCTGTGTTTTCATGTTTGTTATGTTCGCCCAAACGCATACATAGGAATAGTGGAGGAAATGTGAAAACAAATTCTGTAAACAAGACTAAAGAGTAATAAGTTTAAAGAATTTTATTTTCGAGTTCTTTACAAATAAACGCATTTTGTGCCAATATGTTATATTATTGCCTCCAATAAATGTGTTTGACAGATGGGATCCAGATGAATTTGAGCAATGTAAACAATTGATAGATTCAATATTTTACAGTTTAAGTTAAAGTATTCCTATAATTCTAAAGATTTCCCGTAGATCTGTCTCGATATTCTACAACTATCAATGTAATTACAAAATATTGGCTTTTATCTAATCCAACTTATCTTGAAAATGAGAAAATTATAGTTTAGGGTAGATCCACATAATTTACATTTAATAATTATTAAAATAATATGAATAGTTATAGTTTTATAAACTACAGTCTATAAATACTGTGCATCAACATTAACTGAAATAAGCTTTATAAGATTAAAATTAATCACTATTTTAATCAATATCATATTTACTCAAAATTATTCTACAATAAAAATAATTTCGATTTACTATATTTTAAACTTAATTATACAGCTCTCCAGAATTCAAAACACCAGTGAAATGCTTTATTCTTACTCATTAGATTTGAGTATTTTTATTTGATTAATTTTTTACCGAAAGATTAACATTAATATCATATTATTCAAAATAAAAACTTTGATTCAATGACTTTCTATGAGTGACTCGACTTGAATTAAAATTGATGTATTTTGTCTATCGGTCACTCATTAATAAAATATAAAACTCAAAGCTAATGAGTAAGAAAAAAGCATTTCACTAGTGCTTTTGAATTCTGGAGAGCATTCTATCTAGGTCATTTTTAATTTAGTAAAGCTATATTAACCAAAATTACTTAGTAGTTAGTATTAAATAAGAAACAATTTCATTTTGGACAATAATTTATTATATAATATCTTAAAAACAATATACAGAATATTCCAGAATTAATAAGAAAATAACGAAATAACAAAAAAAGAAAGTTTCATTAAATAGTTTTATGCAATAATTTCAATGATTTATACATATATTTTAGTTTAAGTTTGACTTAAATGATGACAATAAAAGCAATCGGCTTTTCTGTTGCAGTTCTGAATATTTTATATATTCTGCACATTTCATAAGAATTCAGTTTGTGTCTTCATATGATTTTGCCCCCCCTTTAAAATTAATAGTGTAGTCAATCCATAAGAATTACCTCTTTTGCCCCTTTTTTCTTGTTTTACTATACATTCTTCACTAATTCTTCACTAATATTATTGATGATTCCATTGACGCCAAACAGTGTGCGATTGTAATGAATTGACTTTTGAATAGAGTTCTGTAAACCATTTGAGTGTTGAACAACTGATGCACAATATAATCAAAAATAATTTATTGTCCATCGATGTCGACAGTAGTGATGCTCTATTGGCTGTTGGATTAGAGGGGGGAGAGAGAGAAGGGGTAGACATGAATGATAGGGTAGAAGACGTGAGAGGTTTAAGGGAGGGGAGAGAGTGAGAGAAGATTAATAGCCATAATATTATTTAATTATTTAACAAACTATTCATTAAAATAAGTCTTTCATAGAAAAAATAATACAGTTCTGCAAAAATTATTTATGAATTATAACGGCATTTATTTTCAGGTCGTGTTTTCGTAGTTATTCTTTTAATATAATCTGTTTATAATAAACCGAAACGTTTTTTTTGTTGTTGTTTTAATTGTTAATTACTAACAATATATCCTCTTTTTTCATATCATTTATTATAAAATACATTAAAGAAATTAATTTTCTTCACAAAATAGAGACAGAGAGAGGAAAAATATTCTGGAACTATTAATCTTGTTCTGGAAATTGGTGCTAGCTTCAAATTCTCTAACCTATTGTTAATTACAACAATGAAAATCCTTTGATATATTAATGTCACTTCAAATCTCAAATATTAATTTATTATATATATTAAATCTATTGTTAATACAGTAGAAGAAGCAGAAGAATAAAAATTCTGTCCATTTTTTTTACTGCATTCACTATATTTACAAACTATTACTTTTACTTAAATTCTTAATCTTTAATATTGTTTTTCTATTATTATATTCTGTGTGTTAGACATATGTTTGGGTTTTATTAAAAGTATAATCTTTTTTACAGCTAATTATTAGACCATACTCCATCAGTTTAAATTTTGAGGTGGTTTTCCAATTTAGATATTCAGATTGATATATGTCTGATACAAATTTTGAATTTATAGCAATTGTTAACTTATTAAGTAATATTTGAATAAAAAAAGTGGTTAAACTTATATAGGCATGGATATATTTAGTGAAATTTAAAATATATCAATAATCAAAAATATGATCCAATAAATTGAGCCTCTATTCAGACATTACCATTCTGTATATCTAAATTGAAAACCACCACAAAATATTAACTGATGGACTATGGTTTAAATAGTGGCTAACTTGCTGAAATAAAATAATTTTCAAAACTTCAGATTGATTATTTTATTCCAACCAAATCATCAAGCATGAATTCCAAAGGAATACGAGTTGAAAAAATAATAATAAACTATTTAAAATTTGACAAATTATTTAATTAAAATTAGTATTTTATTTTATTCATTTAATATTTGCTAACTTAAAATATCATACTTTTTATAACCACATTTCTGATTGTTATTATGAGAGATATACTGTACATCTAATTTCTATATTTGATTTTAATATACTTAATAAAAAATGTTCTTATTTTCTTAATATAACAGCAATTGAGAAAAATATTTCATACATTTAGTATTCAGATTCCAAGAAGTCGTTGAATATAATATAAATGACAAAAATGGGAAACACAGGTATATATTTTTTGGTTTTAATTAAATTTCTATTCATTTTTTAATCTTAAATATCTATTGTTATAAGAGTTGATATTTATTTTATTTAAATATTATATGAAAATATAATTAAATTAAAATTAATAATAGTTTTGCAATTAAAGCATTTTCATTGTCTTCAATCACATTTTGGACAATCATTGTCTTGACATCAGCTCAAGAATATCAATACAAATGTGTGGTAGAAAACAATCACACTTTATGTGATGCCAATCATCAGGATTTCGATATAACAGCAGAATTCCAGAGATTGAGTGAAACACTTGGAGATAATGAAAAAGTTATGGATCTCTTAGAGATTTATAATTCATCAATAGATGAAATTCCCGAAAATGCTTTTTTAGACATTGGATTCAAAAATTTTAAGATTTTTGAAGGACAGGACTTAACCCGCATTGCCTCGAATGCATTCGGCGATGTATTCATAGCGCATATGAATAATGAACTACTGATCGACAATCCATCAAATCTTTCTAGTTTTCCACCCAATTATGATCTCTACAGTGCTTTGAATTCATTAACAAATATCGCTTACATTCAAATTGCTTTAAAAGAAACAGTTTTTCATGAGATTCCAGACAATGCTTTCAGTAAACCCCAAACTAATGTTCAATATTTAGTATTTGACGCAAGAGTTAGAACATTCTATACTGGGTTTGGAATATCGATAATAGGAAACTATAGTTTTGTAGGCCTTTCCAATTTGATCGCTATATCCTTTCACAGAGCATATGTTCAAAATATAACTCAAAATGCTTTCAGTCTTAATACCGAATCTAATGTGAGACTAACTATCAATTTGGAGGACTGTTTAATAAATGACAACACATTTGAAAATGATGTGTTCACTGGAGCTCAAAGACCAGTAACTGTTAATTTAGGTACAGGTCCTTTGAAATTCAATTTTATCATTTCTCTCATAACTTTTATTCTCTTCCAAACTTAGGAACAAATTTATTGTCTCATATAAGAGAAGAAACTTTTGCAAAGTTTTTAAATGAAAACAATCAAAATTCACTTCACATCTATGGAAATACTCTCAATTGTGATGATTTGGCTCCGATTCTATGGCTGTTGACAAATAAGGCACAGTATCAAAGTCAAATTCTAGGTGCAAACTGTGCTAATCAAACATCAATTTGGGATTTGGTCATTGATGAAGATATTGAAACTTCTTCAGGAGCAACAGGTTCTACAGGAGCAACAAGTTCTTCAGGAGCAACAGCTTCGATACCGAATCAAAACCCATCCACAGGGCCCACACCTCAAGGCTCTTCAGCCCTAAAGTCTTATGAATTTAATTTTATTTCATTGTCTCTAATTCTTCTGAATACTATATTAATTTGTTTTAATTATAGTTAAAAATAAATCTACAAAAAGAAATATAGTTTTTCAAAAGTATTAGTAATTTTATTGATTCATTGTTTTTTCAAAAATACATTGTAATTAACTTAAATGTAGTTATATCAGTCCAAGTTAACTTATTATAAAATTTATGCAACAAATTTATAATATTTTAAGTATTAAATTAACCTTAAATGTGAAAACATGAAGGATGTGGTCTATAGGTTCTCTGTTATTTTGAACTCCTTCGCTCTAGCCAGAAAATGGAAAAATGGTCATTTTACACTTCATTAGGTCTTCCTAGGGTGTCGCAGGTCAAAAAATACCGCTTAGCGCTTGTATTTTCCACATCTCTAGAAAACACAAACAGAGATTGCTAAATCCGTTCTACTTATAAAGCACAGGTCACCAAATTCAATCTCAACTAGAATAAAGAGGAGTTTTTTGAAATCTTCAAGACACTATGGAAGGGTAGTTTTTAAAAATTGTTAAGAGAAGGTAGCTAGATATATTAACACAATATGGGTTTAAGTTTAAAACAATTTTTGATTACGGATCTAACAGTCAAAGGAAATAATCAAAATTTTCCTGGTTATAAAAATTATCACTATTTTCTTACTGATCGCTTTTATAGATTGTATTTTTAAGTTTTTTCAAACCAGAACTTATCATTTATAAGCCATCAAAAGAGGTCGAATGAAATAAAATAACTATAAAAATCAAGTGACTGTGAAAGTGATCGTAAAATGATTTTTCTAATTTAAAGTTATTTATATATAAATATTTCATGTGTAAGTCCTAATGCACCTGAAATAGTTTTTTGTTAATGTTTTATAAGATATTACAAAATGTTCATAATTTTAAAACTTATACAGAACTCTAATGATTTGCTCATAAGCCCAATGAATTATTTTGACACAATTTTTTATATTCACTGACAAAACCGTAATCTTCTTCGACAGTAATATTATTCCAGAGTTTATTATAACTACACGAAGAAATTCGTGCCTT
Organism: Liacarus xylariae; assembly: GCA_034693365.1. Lineage (NCBI taxonomy): Eukaryota > Metazoa > Arthropoda > Arachnida > Sarcoptiformes > Liacaridae > Liacarus > Liacarus xylariae. The sequence continues at coordinate 9,616 of JAQFXN010001004.1, forward strand.
TCGTTGAATGAGAAAACCGGAGACAATATAGGGTTCCCCTAAAGTCAATTCAACGCCACAAAGACTATCGTATTTTCGAGTCCAGACCTCTTTACTCATTAGCGCCTCATTAGTGGCGTTATTTCGCGATCGATATATTCGCCACAAATCGATATCATAGATGACATCAAATTCATTGCTTTCATTACGAGTTTTAGCGATAATTAATGTCACAAAATCTGAATCACAATAATGTCGTTCAGCAGACTTCCAAACACACGAACAGCAGTTGATTAGAACTATGGGTGAAATAACCAAAATTGTAATTGAGATGAAAAATATTTTAGAAGTCATTTTCAATATTCAGACTTTAAGACACAGTGAATTCAATTATTAATTAATCATTGATTTTTGTAATCATTTAATAAGCATTTCATACAACTTATCCTTAAAACGAATTCGTAATCAAATGTTTTCCTGAATTGAATGATTCAAATCTCTAAATAAGTTTTGGCTGAGTTTCAAAAATGATTTTCATTTTGAATGTCGCGTTCATATGTGTTAAGAGTGTTGAATATTTAGCATGAAAATAATTTAAATGACAAATATATGGAAATTTGAAGATAAGAGTTTCAAAACTCAATAATTTGTTATTTTTCACAACAGTTTTTCATTACTGTGCAGTCGAGACAAAATCGAATCAAAAGCATTTATTTTTTGCTTGAAAATTAATGAACTTTTTTTCATCCAATACATCTGATCAAATGGCTAATAAACTCGAAACAATTTCGAGCATGTAGTATTTTAAATATAGTAAAAGTGATATATTTGTTTAGAATTTTTATTTGAGTTCTTACAGAACTACTCATTATATAGCTTTGAAATTGAATGGCATTTTTTAGTTTAGTGGAAAAATTTTGAGGCATTGATTCAGTGATTTGTTCACATATAATTTGTTTACAATGTTATTGAATAGATATATCTTAAAACATCATCGTGTTTGTCCACACGAACCGATAAAACCCCTAACAGATAGGAATTATAGACTATTTTTTTAGGGATTAACGATGGGGGATGGCCAAAATACCTCCTGTCTTCGAAAAATGACCAAAATACACGCCCTGTGATGAAGAAAAAATTAGGACATTCCTCCTAAAAATTTTGAGGTCACGGCGCCGTTTTTTAAGAATATTCTAAGAATTGTCTAAATCCTGTCAAATTCTATTAAATTCTTGCAGAATTGATTGAAATTCTGTTGAATTACTTTTTTAGAATTAAATTCTGCACGATCTTGGTGATTCAAAATACCTCTCTGTGATACCCTTTGATTTTGAGCTCATTGTTCATCCTCAATTTTTTTTAGCTTTCCGTTATTAATAAAGAAATTTTATTGCTGTGCATTCCTGGTTTCATTAGTAACTGGATTTCACTGTTTCGCATTCGCGCCCGGGATAGGTAAAGCAAAAAAATTAAGGTACTTTTGGTTTTGGTAATCCGGACTGGACATCACAAATTTTGGGCAGAGGTATTCAGCAATCATCAAATTTTTGCAGAATTTAATTAAAAATCATGTAAATTAACTGAATTTCGACTAATTCTGCAAGAATTTAACAGAATTTGGGCAAATTATTATGTAATTTATAAAAATTTAATAGAGTTCAAACAAATATAACAAGAATTTGACAAAATTCTATTATTTTTCTAGAGATTTAGACAGAATTTTACAGAATATTCCGAAAAGGGCACATTTGGCGCTGTTTTGTTAAATTTGCCACTGGGCGGCACTTCACGAGGCACCTAAAGAAGTGTCATCCAATATCACAGGTGCGAGTATTCTGTGCTGATCTACTTTGTCTATCTCTGATTCCTTTCTTAATTAGTAATGGGATTTCATATTGCATTCCATAGAATTGTCATAGGATTCCACTCCATTGGAGGCAAATTAATATTTACTTTTATCCGTTTTACTCATTCCTCTGGTATTATACAATAAATACAAACCTGATTGCTTATTCAAAATGCCCATAGAAGTCATATTAAATGCAACAAATTCTTTGATTAGAAAAAAAGTATATATAGTATTTATAGTATTAGTATATATAGTATAAGTATTTATAAAAAAATGACAAAAAATTATTTTAATTAAATTTTATGCGAATATAATTTTACAAAGACATGAATTTCTTGTTTCTTAATTAAGAATTAATTAATGACACATTAAATGATTTGAAAAAAATATATGAATACAATATGATTGGAGACAAACTCTAGAATTAAATTACAACTAAATAATTACTATATATTTAATGTATATTTATATTCTCATGTATTGAATGTATAAATTAAAATAAAAATAAAAACAAACAAAAAAAAGAGAAATAAAGTCTTAGAAAAAAAACAAAATAAATATTAGAAAAACAAAATTCATTTTTTTGTCCAAAAACTTATATCATATGAGAGAAGCACTGAAAGGAAAGCAACTTTTTTTTATACTAACTATTTAGTCGAAAAAACATATTTTCCAATAAAAATTGTGTCAATTATTTGTATTTCAGACAAAAAAAAAGAATTAAAATATTATTTGATTATTAAAGAGATTAGAAAAAAGTTTGTTTTTTGATATTTTTGTTGTTTTTTTTGTCTTAAATTGGATTTCAAAATATGAGAGAATTTGAGTCGAAAATAGGGTTTCAATTGAATAGTGTTTTTGTGAAATGCTTTTTCTTCTTCTTCTAAGACTTTTTATGGATTTGTTGACACACATTGACGTGACTTTTCCAATGACTCTTCTGGCAGTCGTAAGTACAATACCAGGTGTCGTAACAGCAGAACAGTTGTGCCTCTTTGAGACATTCGGCGCACCACTGCTTCCGTTTGGTCTCTTCGATGGCGTTCACTAACTTCTTCTTCTCATTTTCAAACTGTGCGATCATTAGCTTTCGCTCCAATTCATGCTTTTGCCTCTCGTCCTCCAGTGCTTTGTCCCTTTCGGTGACCCAACTCTGTCTCATTTCCATGAGAACCAGATCTGAGTTGTGCTTTATTTCCCGAATCTCTTCCCTATGCATAGCGTTGTCGAACATTATTTGTTTCCGCAATTTCTCCAACTCTTCCTTTAGGTTATTGTTTTGCAATGACATCGACTGCTGTTGTTGTGATTGGATTTGGGTTTGAGTTTTGGATTTACCTATTGTTGTGTTTGCGGACACCGGATGTGAATTATTTGCATGAATTGACGTCTGATTCGATTGCATTCGTTGTGTTGGACTCGAAGATGAGGATGAAGTCGATGAAGAGGTTCGCAGTATTTTACTCGCGCGCAGGGCTTCCGCCACATTCCGTTTGCCCACTCTTGCCGTACGGGTTTTGGCGCTCAAGTCTTCTTTGATTTGTGAATTAGTTTTAATGTCTGAATAAAATGTAAGAAATAATAATAATTTTCTTAAAATTGACAAAAACTTAAACTCACTTTTAATCAATAGATTTGTTGATTCATTGCTTATATTTAATTCAGATTTGAATTCATCCAAAACCTTATCACTCGAGAGACTAAAAACTCCCGGAATTACAGGTTTTGAAGAGTTGGAAACGCATTCTTCAATCGTTTCATTGATTTTGTCATTGCTATCAGTGTTTGGGGTATTTTCAACAATACTTTTATTATTATTATTATTTGTATTATCTTTGGGTGACTTTTCATCTAATGATTGCAATTCATTCATATATTTATTATAACATTCATTGTCCTCATCACAGATGAAGATCTCTTTCGGAGAGAAGGGTGTCTTTTGTGGAGAGTATTTGAATTTTTCTGGAAATTTTGCATTTAATCTCTCGATATGAACCGACAGCTCTCTCATTGCGCCTTCAAATTTAGATTTATGTGTTTTACTTGGTTTGGAACCGGGATGTGCTTCTGATATCAGCCAACAGGCATCCACTGCAACCCACGCTCTCAAACAATTGAAAACAATATATTTTTGAAATTTATTTCAAACCACAAAATACATTAAAATTAGTAAATATTAATTAAAAATAGATAATTAGGAAATGAAATAAAATATTACTGAAAAACATGTTTTATTTTGAATAAACATTAATTAAAGTCATAAAAACAGATGAATTCACTATTAAATTAACAAAGGATGGCCAAAGACCTCAAGGTCGGGGGTCATCGGGTGGGTGTTTGCAATGGTCAATTTTGCAGAATTTAATTAAAAATCAAATAATTTAAAAGAATTTTCCCTAATTCTACAAGAATTTAACAGAATTTATTAAAATTATGACGAATTCTGTCAGAACTTAAAAGAATTTTACATATTTCTGTTATTTTCCTAAGAATTTAGACAGAATTTCACAGAATATTCCAAAATCAGTGCCCATTATGCTTAAATATTTTGCTAAAATGCTAGGGGTCTTCCTTTTTCCTTCACCACATGAGGAGAGGGTATTTTGGTAATTTTGCTGAGACCGGGGGTATTTTGGCCATACCCTCATTGGTCACCACTAAAATTAATATTGCATTACTAAATGAGATCTGAGTCTAAGCTGTATGTAAAGTGTTTTCATCATTCAAAATGCTCCTGTGCTCTCTTTGCACTTTAAGAATAAATGTTTATTTTTAACGTAAATTTATAGTTAAAATCTACTTATTTTCTCTAATAATTAAACTAAAATCTGAGTAATAATTGGTTTTCAAAAACAAGTTTAAAATAATTTAATTTAAGTATATTTTCATTGATTTTAGAAATGATTCAAACGTTAAGAAATAGTGAACTCTATATACCGGTCATGAGTGCCGAAGAAGCGACAGTCGACGTCCTTCTGTTTGCCCAGTCGTACGACCTTTGCCGGCCATAGAGGATAACCTTTGACCCGAGCGAACACCAACTGATGCGGTCGACGACAGGGCTCTGCGAATGATGTGTCGGTTATTGTGTAGAAGTTCTTGAAACAGTCCGGACAGATCTCCATCTCCGCCGTCTCATTCTTGGCCACGCGGGACAAGTACTTGGCGTTTGTGGTGAGCGGATGATTGCTGTGGTTATAGATTATGCAGTTGTGAACAATCCATTTGATGTCAGCCAAGAACGACATCTGAGACTTGTATTTATTGTTCTTAATATTCCTCTCAATTGTGGACAAATCCATGGGATAGTGAACTAATTGGTGGTAATCGGGAAACACTATCGGAGACACGGGTTTGTGGAACGTCGGGTCCGCCGACTGGCGAATGGTCTGCAGTGCAAACTTCAACAGTTGTGACAACTCTTCGGCCGACATCTGTCCCAGTCTTGCCTTCGGCTCCGACACAGAGTTCTCCGTATTGTTCTCCTCTCCTAATGACAGCTCTAAGTCTTCCTCTTCTTTGAGAATGTCTTTGCATTCGACACAAACCCACGGATCAAATGATTTATTATTGGTTTTGGTTTTGTTATCACTATTTGTGTTATTATTGATGCTATTGTTTGCCGAAGAACTGGTCGATGGAATACACTTGAGATGATAACTGCGCGGACATTGTCTGCAATTCATGTTTGTCCTGTCCTTATGACAGATCCAACAGAACCGGTCTCTGCTTGTGCTCTGACCGCCCACTCCCGGACCCACACATTCTTCATCTTCTTTTGGCGAAACACAGAATTCACTGAAAATTATTTAATGAAAAGATTAGACAATAATTCAGTGAAAAGACGATTAAATTATGGGAAAAGAGATTATAATTTGTTTGCATTACTTGTCTATCGATTCACTCATTAATTATTAATTTAATTATAATATAAACACCTTTTGAGTGAATTTTTGGGGAAAGAAATCGATTAATAAATGAAAAAATAAATGTCTATTAAATCAAATTGAATTCAAACATAAGTTTATTAAAAAACAAATTAAATTTTTTTAAATAAATATTTTATTGAATTCAAACTTTGAATTTCAAAGAAATGATTGATTACTTGTATTGAAAGAAAAGTTTTTAATCAAACCAAATGTTAAGGTATTTAAGACTGACTTCAATGTGCTTTCAATGGATGAGTTGAAGCAAAAAACTCTTATTTGTCTTTAAAAAACAAGTCATTCAATACCTGTTCTCAAATGAAGAGATATTATGGAACTCGTTGTCGAACTCTGTCCTCTCAGGCCTCTGTCCTCTGTTTAGGTTATGCTTATTAACTGTGATTAATGGCTCCAAATGTTGTTCATTAGTATATTCGCCGATATTTTCATAGATTTGCTGCAAATTATTGTTGGATTCACTCAAATGACTCTCAATTTCCATAACTATATAGCGATTGGAAATAAAATTTCAATATTTCTCTCCTTTTGTTTACTTTAAATATAAATTTATTTAAAAAATAATTAATTCATTAATTCTTATGAAATATTCATTTTCTTATCGTTTAATATATTATTTTCGCCAAACAATTGATTGAATAAATAAATAATTAGTAAATAAAAAGATTTATTTCTTTTTGGGGTTTGTTTTGATTGTAAATATATAACTGATATATAAAAACAAATTATATTTACAATAAAATGCCTCAAAAACTATTGACAAATATTAAACATTAGATGACAGCACACAGTCGGACAACAGGCTATTTATCAATAACTGACGTAAACTCTCTTACATAACATTGAGTTACGCAATGAGGAGTTGGGCACAGACTTAATGTATTGCAGAATATTCTGTACGGCATAACTGAGCCAGGGTCCAATTGAAGCCAACTAGATTGTGCATTCTAATAGACATGTTTAGAGGAAAGAGTATTTCTTATTAGTTTTGATATTACCCGAATCGAAAGTAACAGTACTGTAGGTGTATTTGAATAAAAAGCATCAGTTCTTCGGAATTAAAATTAGAAGGGAATAGTTTCCTTGCACATATTCCAATATATTATATACCGAATTCTTTTTATTGGTGATCCTTATATAGGAACAAGTTAATTACAAAGTATTTAGAAAATACTTTCTTTTACTATTTAAAAACGAAAGATTTTGTTCACTTACAAGCAGGTTTAGGAATTTATTATAGGTACAGTATCAATTTCTCAAAAACTACCTTATTTTCTCACTCAAAAATAGATGATTTCAATTTCTTCTCACAGTAGTATTGCAAATATATAGGATCGGACAAAAATACAAACCACGGGTAATTTTTTTCGGATTCTGCTTATAAGTATAATCATAAAAAGAAAATTCAGATATAATTATTAGTTAAACTTATAAGTTATGACTAAAGGGCGGAATTAAAAGCCCGTATGAATTTTAATTGTCGCTCGCACACATTAATAATAATGAAAAGTAGATCGCGGTTTTGATTAGAAAATTTAGAATTGGAATACAGATAGTAGGTTCTATTTTTATTATTATTTGATTGATAATTCGACTTTTTCTCATTTGGTTTAATAAAAAACTATAATTAAAAATTCCTTTAATATAAAAAACTTAATGAATTAAAGAATGCAATTGGTTTGAATGTGTAATTTGTACTAAAATGGTTAAAGTAAAACATATTTCTCATAAATTTAATGAATATATTCGTGAGTTTGGATCTATATTTTGCATGA
>JAQFXN010001005.1:0-17154 GCA_034693365.1 Liacarus xylariae
GTATGGGATATGTCGTCATAAGGAAATCAATCGAAACACACAAATGAAGTCCTAATAACACAAAAAACTTTACCCAATGGGTAATCGTGCGAATCACTGCTAATATGTATTAATTGTTATAATAGATGGTTTAACCATCACTGATATTCGCGAAGTTATTGTTCTTAAAATAGATTTATTGATCCATGTGCTGATCAATATGGACGTCGCTTTGATAGGACTTGATATATGTGTCCATTTCTCTTCACTGGTGTTCCAAATGATTTGTTGTGCCGTTATTTCTCCTATTTTTAATTCATTATTAAATTTTTGAAATAGTTTTTTAATGATTTCTTAACCAAGAAGTGGATCGGCGACCTGTTCTGCATATGTGTCATCAGAGTGATTCACCCTCTAATGCATGTGTGGCCCATATCCACCAAATCATCACTTCAGTCACGAAGCCAACCATCGGAGAAAATCGTTGACCCGAAGGCAATGAATGCCCCAAAGAGTGTCAAAAGAGTTTGATTTGGGGGCCTCTGAATGACGACTTGACCTATTGTTGTGTCGTATGCGCCCCAAACCATGACTCCTTCGCGCACAAGAAAACGGCCGCGATTATACTTTCTTTTTACCAAGAAGTGTTCGTCGACCTTAAATAATAGTTTTTGTCCCAAATGACAATTATAAAACTCAATTTAATACCCGAACGAAATGCCCAAAACCTCCCATTTGTCCTGGCATTGCAAATCGGCGCACACTTCTCGGCAAAACCTATACCAATCAACGGCAGATGGATTAGATGTTCGGCAGTGATTTGCAGCCTTACAAACTCCAAATTTCATTATCCGGCAGAGCGTTAGCTGAATAATCTGTCCCACATCTAAATGAATGCCGGATATCCATGTATTTGTGGCCAATGAGTGCTCTCGGGCACGATGATTAGGCCTCTGATTGCGGCAGGTTCTGCAATGAACGGCTCACTTTATTAAACTCCTTTGTTTGGCTCTCCTTGGCATTTCATGTGTTAGTTTCTTTGTTTCCGGACACAAAATTTTGGAAACTTGGAAAGTTGGATAATTTCGACAAAATGTTTCAAGTCGAATAACTCGAAAAGTGTCAATTCGATTTAAAAACTGATTTCAAATTATTAATCAGCGTTAAATTCTACATTGAATGCATGTATCATTTCAAGATTATAATGAACTTTGGAAAATTTCGACAAAATGTTCTAAGTCGAATAACTCGAAAAGTATTTGGATAGAATTTTTTAATTTCATATTCGAATTCAGCGTAAAATTTTACATAAAAAACAATATCAAATTTGTTGTGGCATAAACTTTAACCTGGCCTAATATTTGACTATTTTTAGCGAAATTTTACAAACTATTCTGACTTTTTGTAGAAGACTGGCATCGTTTGTAGCAGTAATTCATAGCTTAATCATCTCATTGATTCAGTTTTGTTTCAATAGTGTTTTGTTGAGTGTTTTGAATACTTTGTTTTCAATTGCATTTCAATGTTTGTATTCCTTGTTTTTGGGAATGGGAAGTTGCTATTGTTCCTTTCTTCCGGGAAGATATAAAAATGGAGTGGGAATGGCGAACCCTATTCACAACAAGACGTAATTTGTTTAGAGTTAAACGACACGCGGTCTGAGTGTTAAAGTAGTTGTGAATAAAACTACTTTAAATCAATTGAATTAAATTATAAATTAGACATTTAGTTATATTAAACCCAAATGTTGTCCGAACCTAAACGTAAAACAGTTTGGTCTTTGAATCCGAGGGGAAAGTATTGGTCCGAAGGTATGACACCTTTTAATCAATGTTAGGCTTAGAGTAATGCAAATTAAATGCAATTAATTATTATTTAAGACAAAACCAAATTCGGACAAAAACTCTTGGAATCGATGGGTTGGGAGGAAGGACTGGGATTAGGGAAAGAGGGGAATGGGATTCGAGAGCACATCAAAGTGAGCGTCAATTCCGACAATAAAGGTATCGATTATTGAATTGATTTTTAGCCAATTTTATTGAATTTCTATTAAAAAACAACAATTTGTTCGAAGGCTTGGGATATAAGCCCTCAGCCGATGGCGTTTGGATCGACAAGAATAACGATTTTGAAGACCTTTTGGCCACTTTAGCCATTCATCACAATAACGGTTCCAAAAGGTCAGCCAAAGTCTCGAATTTAGAAGAGATGTCGAAACGGATGCGAAACAGAGTTCAGTAAGTGTTGACTCGTTTTGCAATTGAATTGTTTTCATTAAATGACAAAACCATATATTATTTGTTTGGCTTTAGTTATACTAAACTTATTAAAGCAAAAAATTTGAGCCAATGTTCGGAAAAAGATTTGATTTCAATATTTCCTAAAAAACGAAACAATTGTGAGAACGAAAAGAATATTAGTGTAGAAACAAATGGTAGGGAATCGGCAATACATGCAAACACTTGTGATAATACATTTGAAAGCAGTAAAAATATGAACGAATACTTCAGGTCTAAAATGGATAAATTGAAAATCAAAAGCCAATTATTCAATAAAATTAATTCACCAAAAGTTGAAGAAAGCGTTGAAATAATAGAAACAATTAATGGAGAAAATTGTGTCTTAACTGAAAACCTGAGCCAAACTAAAGATAATAATGAAATAAATGATAATTTGGATGGAATTGAATCCAAAATTGATATCGAATTAAACGATTCAATAGAATGCAAATCAAAGAAATCGAAGAAAAATAAACGAAAAAAAGAAGAAAAATTAGAGAATAATTTAGTTGAAAATGAATTAAATATAGAAATTGTTGATCATTTGAGTGAACAAACATTCACTAAAGCGAACAAATCTAAGAAAAGCAGAAAATCTAAAAAAGTTGAGATCGAATGCAACGATAGTATTGAATGTAATGTCGAAACACAATCGGATAGAAGTAGTGAAACAAATAGCGAACCCAAAGAAAGTGCGGAAAAAGCGTCACAACTATTGAAAACAAAGAAACCCAACAAAAGGGTAGAAAAGAATATCGAAAAATATAAGATTAGAGTTCCGTTGGGTTATAACAAACAATCCGTTTCAGTCAACGACTCGCTTAAGAATTATCACAAAATATGTTCCGCTATTTCAAGGGATAGAACGTTGAATACAAGCAATTTGATGGCACTGAAGGGCTACGGGTGTGGAAGTGATTGACATTTATAGACAATTAGTCCAGAAATTGTATGCAATCAATAAATTTTAATTAAAAGAATCTTAAAATTAAACATATTTTACATTTATTTATAAGTTTCTGAATAACAATACAAATGAAAGTAAAGAGTGTTTTGTGATTATAAGCTTTAATTTGATTACATTCTGAAGTTTATAATTATTAAACGTTTTACTCAAACAAACAAAACATTTTAATTAATTTGATTCAATTTGGATAATAATTTGTTTACAATAGAAGTAATAAAATAAAAACGACTGAAACTATAATGAAATCTTTTTTTTGGTCCGAATTGACACGATTTTTAAAATCTACGAAATATTACTTTATTTGGAATCTAATTCTGATTTGTTTTATGAAAATTACTAAAAATATTTGAATTTAAATTTTTATTTATTACATGTGATTAAGTTTAGAGAATTCAACAATTATTTTATATTTTAGAGACAATTTAGTAAAGATTTTATTATTTCTTTAGTTTACTTATCAAACCATGAATTTTAATATTCGGTTGAGATTTATATTTTAGAGACAATTAGCGTAATATTTGTTTTAATTGTGAATCAAAGAAAGTGTAAGTATTGGAGAAACAATTAAAATGATTCCAAGTTTTATAATACAAATACAATTTATATACAGTTTTAGAAATAGTTCACTAATTATATATCGATAGCTATTAGACGACTGTATATATGATCGTAAAACCCAATGATTACCACTTTTATGAAACCAAATGCTGTCAACCAAACACTTCTTGAGAGGCGTAGACCACATACAGGAAGCCGTCCTCGTCCTCAACACACAGGCATTATATGTTAGATATTTTACAATTACATACAAATCAGTGCATCAATGCTTACCCGTTCTCTTTCGTATATCTCTCCCATAGTTGTAGAGACGGCTGCGATAGACCTCTGGTTTATGAGCAGAAAGAATGCCTGATTTGGATGCAATTGGAGTCTACGCCTGAACTCAGCATTGAGTCAACGATAAGAATGCGTTCAATCGATAGAAAGAGTGTTTAGCAAAACAGTAATACAAACCTAATTATTTTGATTAGTTCTCCGATCGACACGTGATCCGGGACTAAGAACTTAGTTCTGTCCAGAAGTGGTAACTGTTTCTCGCCGTGAAAGCGCTCGATAACCACTGGAATCTGTTTGGAAGCAACAAATAATCGCAAATATTATTCATTTATTGCATATTTTCACACAATTCTTGCAAACAATTAACTAAACAATAGTTTAACAACACTTTAGGCCATACTTTGTTTGGATGAAGATTTCTAATCTCTTCGACGTCTTGTTTCCGTTGCGCTAATGATTGTAAACAAACGTTTAGTTAACGTAAAGTAAATACGAAAATCAATAATAAAGAGAAAGAAAGCAAAAATAAAATCAATTAAATGTGAATTAAAACTAATATAAAAAGTAATTGAAATCAATAGTAATCTAAACGACGTATTAATTGTTAACAAAGAGTCAAATAATGTAAACAAATGTAAGAATCATTGAATTGAGCTTAGAGTCAACTCCTGTACCAAAAGAACGCCTTTGTTTGAAGGATTTGTTTTGTTGAGCCATTGCTGTACTGAACACCACTCGGATTAGTCTTACACTTAATTCAGTTCACTATTTATTGAATTCAATTAATTTAAAGCAATAAATAATTTAATATTTTCTTTGTTTTGAATGCAAACAAAACTCTATTCAATTGAGTAATGGATGAAATGGTTTGGTTTGGTTGGGAGTGAAGTGCGTAACACAACAAACAACACAATCACAGCTGCGAACAGACTATCATATGATTCAATACGTATTCAATATAATAGAGACTATAATAGAGTTTGTCTTCACTTCACTATTCAATACTTGTTTGGCTAAACTGGCAAATGGTGGGGAAGTGGCGGCACATATGGGTCACCAATGGAGTTGTGTTAGTGAAGACCACTTTTGGCTGATGTAGTGATTGTGGAGTAATGTATAGCAAACAGACATTTTCATATGTGCTTCTATTGGTTGTGTTGTTTGGGCTGATTGTATCGCCGGTGCAATAGTCAGTGAACAAAGACAACTCTAGAGGCTCTCTCAACAAAGTATGTCCACAAAAGAGAAGGGAAGGGCAGTGTATAGAGCAGTGTATGCGAGAAGAGTTGATTCGTTGAAACTCTATTAAAATTCAAGAGAATTGATATTTGTTTCCATTCATTCGTCTCAAGACATACATTACTGGAGTTTATGAATGCAATCGAGAATTTGTGCTCAAATAAGACACTTATCGATGAATGAGTTGTATCTAAACTAATCAAAGCCTTAATTAATCAGTTTATCACAACTGAAGCCAAAGAGAGTTTTGAACCAAAAGTTTCAATCAATTGCTTTAATCTGATGTTAATTAGTAAACCAGTTGTCTATAGAGCGCACAGTACTGTAATAATTGCAATGCAAGGCAGGACTGAGGGACTGAGTGTGTGTGAGTGGAGTGGACGTCGTTTATGTATCCAACGATTGGACGACAATTTGATAGTGAAGTTGTGTTTTTGAGTGAATTGTGTGAATCAACACAACTATTACTACAATTTATTTGATTTAATATTTAATTGTTTTGACTAATGACTAACCAGTGGTTAATGTAATGGACTCACGGATGAGGTATGGATTGAATTGATTATTAATTTGGTTTACTATTGATTAGTATTAATGAAAATATTTAAATGTTTATGATATGAGCACGAGTTGAGTGTTAGAGCACTACTAATACTAATACTACGAGTGCTATAATGCTATCAGACATTCAATACAATACATTGAATACACTATAATATTCGTTGAATACATTGAAAACAGTGTTTAGTGTTGGCTATTAATACACATCTCATTCACTCTCATCTCTATTTATAGCAATTTCTCATTTGTTGAGCCCATCTCTCCCTTTCCTCACAATTATCTTATATTTGTCTCACAATTTCTGAATTTTAAATAATTTGTAATTTGTTTCATATCTTTAGCATTCAATCGATTTAACAATTGATTTACATTTTTGATTAGATGTTAGCATAGATTCAATGTAAACACTGGCACATGTAGTATATGTCTGTGCTCTCGCAACGGATCCACTCATTTGATGATTCTCACGAAGACATGTGTCTCATAATGACCACAAATATTACATGTCTTGGAGTGGAAACAAATATTCCGATTAATGAATAATTGAAAGTTTGTTTGCATTCGTTTAATAATTGAAATATTAGTTATTTTGAATGAATGTCTCAATTATTTTATTAAACAAAATATTAGTCATAAAACAGTTTTTTATTTAGTCTGAAGTCATTTTTGATGCTTAGAATGTCTTATCATTTGTAGAGATAAGGAAAGGCTGTAAACATAATTATCGTTATTATATATTATATATTGGGGCAAATCTAGACTTTAGTTTAGTTTGTCGTTTGTGACCCTTTCCGACAAAAGGTTTATTAATATTTGCTATTTATGACTAAATTTGATCAAAATTAGATTCAAATACTGATATAATACCACAAAAGCACCACAAGAGACCGAAGATGTCATTTGGCCCTACCCTACCTTTAATGGAACAGAGCTTTATTAAATTAATTGATTTGCAACCCCTGCCTAACTATGCCTGTGTGCCTAACTATACCTTTGTTATCCCGGATCATATGATTTGATAAAAGTTTTATTTCTCCTGATTTGACACATTGTTTATGTCTAATAACTAGAATTGCGTTTTACTTTCAATTCTCAATTAATTATTTCTCTTTTTATATATCAATCGATATTTTAAAAGATAATATTTATTACAATACAAGCCTTAAAAACAATGCATTTTTCTTCTGTCGTCTATAGATTGTATAGTATTATAAAGTACTGTATAATAATTTATAACATGAATACAACACTAATTAAACGACTCATGAATTGAAAAGCATTAAAATGATGTGAAGATTGTTTAATGAATTATATATTTTATGAATATTAAGTCAATGATTAAGTTATAGTAAATGTTAATTAAAATAGTTTGTGTTTAAACTTCTCAACGCTTTTCATTTGAAAAGAGTTTTTATTATTTTTTGATTATAAAAACATTATATAAGAGATTGAATGTGTGTTTGAAAGTTGCTTTACTTGATTTGTGGGATTGGATGCGATTGTGAGGGTTAAGGAATCATTTATTAAATAAATTTGTTTAGTGATCAGCGCTTGTCTATTAGTTATTCCCTCCCAGTTGTTAACAAGTCTTCAATGCGACCAACACTTGGACTACAGACTAGTTTTTATGCTATTTTATGAAATATGTTGCAAATCTGCTCATTGGGCGCAAATCATAACCTAAGGCTGGGTCACTGTACTTGTGCTCCTTTTACAGCTCATCTGGTTTTGGGTCTTATGTGCACACAAACCAATGTTAGAGCTAAAGACCTTTCGGATGGTTGGAGGAGGACTGGCGAGCAATGGGAGGATTTTAAACTGGTTTTGCATCTAATCATTCTTGAATATCACCGGAGATAATATAAGATAAAGTAATAATATTATTAGTTTGCAATCCAATGATCGCACTTGCAATACACCAATCGCTCAGATATTATAGCAATCAAATGAAATGCAATGCAATACCAGTGCTCTGAAAGCAATGCATAGCTATTCCATCGTTTGCTGTTTTCATATTTTGAGCTCATATTTTCAAAATACAAGTCAATGTGAGCTCTATTAGAGTCGGGATTTTTTGTGAACTGTACTGAACAGTAGCAACACATCCAATATCTTACAACTGGTGAATGAGTCCGTGTATTGTAGTCACGAGTAATGCTTTCGAATGTCACGATATCTTCTAAATATTGATTCTCTCCTACACAACACATCACTTTAAAATCCGGTTGTCTTCTCATCTCTACTCATATTTTGCTTAACAAATGAAAAGATTACTCACTCTATAAGGAATGCTATTTTCATCAAATACTCTATTATTCATACAATTTCTCACGAATTGAAATCTAATCCCAAACACAATATTCACATAACTTTTCTCGATTTCAATAATTTTCAAATTAAATCATTTAGTTTAAGAACAAACACACCTTTTATTAAAATAAATATTAAATTGCAATAAATTATTTATCATTTAAATGAATGTAAACTATGAAACGCTAACATATTTGGCAATCAATAATTGATTTAATAGTTAGTCTCTATCTCTGACTATGACTTGACTTTTATTATTACTTTATTTAGAAAATAAATGAATTCCTTTTATAATTTTTGTTTGTTTGTTGAATCAAAATTTTGTGATTCAATAAGAAAGAAAATATTTTCTAAATCTATTAAATACAATATATTCTGAATTAAAAGCTAAAATCATTGAAAATTCCTGTCGTGTCGTGTCTTTAAATGACTTCAAATATTTCTAATGAATTAAATGCAAAATAAAAACAAAATTATTATATAATATACTTTTTTGAACTCTACTTTCGATAAATGAGGGCATCTCTCACTTGTAAGCAATCCTGTTCTCCACTTATCCCAACATATTTTTGCATTAAATTTATTCAAAACAATTAATTAAAATCGAGACTAATTTTTCTTGGTTTTAATGGAAAAGTCATTCAATAGTTTTTTGATCACAATTTTGTAATCTTTATCGAATTTGTAGGAAAATTGTTTAAATATAATAAGAATTGAACGCATATTTGTGTCTCATTTGATTGATTATTATTATAGTCATTGAGGAAATACAATGTTTAAAGTTATTGAGAAAAAGTTTTATTTTGTTATTAAGTAGTTATGAATTTCATTATAATTAATCTTTTTCTTTATGATTCAATTCTTTTGGTGGAATCGTTGCAATAATTGATTAAAACATTTAATTCTTATTTTGCAGAACAGAATTCATTTTTGGTTATAATTATATTATAAAATCAAAAGATTGAGAATTGCATTAAGAAATGGTAACTATTTTTTTTTAATTTAAATGATTTTTTCGCTTCAATTGTTTGAAAATTGATTTTAATTATTTCATTAAAGATATCACTGCAATGGTCTATAAGTTGCGGAAAGACTGGTATTTGTGCTCAAAGAGAAACAATGAGTGACCAAAAAAATTTTAATTTTGGAATTAATGTAAAACAAATTTGTTTAATGTTTGTGTTTGTCTTCTTATGCAAAGTCAATACATATTTGATTAATAAGAGCTGTAATTAATTGCGAAGAATGTTAGAGAAGAAGGGCGTAAGTCCTGTTCAGTGCCAAACAGCCACAAGTGGTGGCGGAGGCGGTACTGCTTCTGGCGGTGCAACTGTTCATAGTTCGCAAACGCCTGTCGCCGATAATAGCAATGGCTTAGAGCCCAGTGTTTTGTCACAAAATAGAAGTAATAGTTCGAACGGCACAAACCTGAACAGTGCTTCCATTAATAATACCAGTAGTGGACCCAACACTCCCAACGAAAAAATGGGTGCTATGGCTGTGACACAGGATTTTGTGATAATCAAAAGTGAGGACCAAAAACCCGTTCCGGCAAACCATTGCGACTCCAAAAACAAAATCAATTGCGAAGCAAATGCTATTCAAACACAACTCAGAAATAATAATACAAACGATTCTAAACTTAACGTCAATACAACAACAAATGCCAATATGTGTGGCACCAGAGTTGCCATCGGTTCCAATAATATTAATAGTAATAACAATATTAAATGCAGAGATAGTATGCATCAGTCGTGTGCACCCAATGGTCCCCTAAACGGCCCTTTGAATGGAATTCGAAACACTAATACTTCTCCTTTGGATATACTAAACGACGGTAAACAAAGTTATTGTCAATAGTTATCACAAAAATTACATTTAATTAATCGCATGAATGGTAATAGTCTTATAGATATTTATTTAATAACTATTGCTATCAAAGGCTCATAAATAAACATAAGAGAGAAAAGTTGGCTCAAAAAGTGTTGCCATTAAAAGAATGCAATGATTTGATTGCGGTGTTATTGCACTGCCTTTAACTCAATTTTTTCAATTCATTTACTTTAAAGTTTAGTCAACTTTTCGTAAGAGTGGAAGCGATTCAATCAAATTTGACTTTTGTTAAGCGTTTGCCTCAAATAGCTATTTATCATTGTTTTGATATTATTGAATGAAATCTGAAGCCTCTGTGCAGCCTATCATAGCATTTAGCAAATGGTTGTGATTTGCAAACAAATAAAAGTTGAATTTTTATTTTATAACTTATTGTTATAATAAATAAAAACAAGAATTGATATTATTTATCAAATAATGGTTTTGCGTATAGTGTTGTCGATTGCGATAATGATTACTGACGTGAAATATGGTTAATATCCAATAATTAGTGGATTTGAGTTGACTATTAGGTGATTAAATTCTGTTGTAGTGTTTCTCATCTCATCCCGCATTTGCAGACCTGCCTTGAATTCTAGACACTTGAGTAATGACCTTGTCTTGTCTTGCATTGCATTGCATTATAATGGGTGTTGTGTGGCTGTAGATTTGCCTCTTCTGCCTATGCTCTCTGTGCACAACAATTTGAAAGGTGACCCCCTCTTAACGATATTGGGGATCGGAATACTGAATCCGAGCGCACAGAGAGCCACAAATTTAAAACAGAAGAAGCTTTCAAAATAATGCCATTGCTTTCCTCCCTTTGCCTCTAAGTTCGTGGACTGGTTTTCAACGCATTGCTCTCTTTCGGCATTTGTGCGCTATTATGAACTTATATATGCAATGCTCTCTACACTACACTATATTGTCTGACAAATGCACACAAAACAAGTTTTTATCAACTTTTGAAACTAAAATTTTTTTTTCTTAAAGAACAGAAATTTATTCTTTTCATTAAGATTTAGATTACATTTTCAAATATCTATTAAAAACATTATTACAATATATCTAAATAAAGAGTGTTTTAAGCGCTAGAAAGACAAAAGTTTTGTATAAATTGATTGAAAGAGTTTTATTAATTTATTAGTTTTGAAAATAAAGTAAAATTCTTTTCATATAATTATTTAAACAAAAGTATAGAAAGCATTGACTCATATATTATATTCATTACTATAGATAAGTTGTCCAGTTTTTCGTCAGAGCTGGGGATGCCAGTGCCCGCCGGAAACCATACAATGCCAGGTATGACAACTGACTATTGCATCAAATGATAATCTAATTCTTGTAATCTCTTCTTCAGGTGATTTACCACCGCTTCCTCTTATGTCACAATCAATGAATAATATGGTTGGACCGCGCGGTCCCTGCGGCCCAAACCAAGCACAGGGCCCACAAATGGGACACATGAATGCGTCGCCCAATCATATGGGGGTTTCTCCTCATCCGCACAACAATTTACACCATTTGGTCGGCACTAATATGTCGTCTCAGAAGTCTTCGGTGACAATGGATTCGCAATATATGCAACAACAGAGTCAGATATTTGTGTTTAACACTCAAATGGCCAACAGAGCGGCCGAAGCTGTGGATAAGGGACAGTTCACTTCTATAGTTGAGTTTCACTGTTCACATCCCGAAACCAAAAGACTTTTAGAGAAGTTTCCTCTAAAACCACAACTCAATCGAACGACTTCTTCTGCCGCGTGGCTCAACAATATGGCTCAATTGAAACAGGGCGGGCGAGGGGGTATGAAAGCCAATATGACAAACAACACACCAATGCATCCCTCAATGCTCAATAACTCGTTCGGTCAGCCCAGAGGTTCACTACCCGTTTCATGTGTCGGTTCCTGTAATATGCATAACCAGTCGGGACTGCCAACAGGTCCCGGCCCTGGAGGTGGTGTTCCTAACAATTGGCCAAACAATGCGAATATGTGTTCAAACCCCAACTCCAGTCCCAATTGGTCGGCACAACAAGTGTTTGCTCAAAATTCTGAAATGAATTCAAATCAGAAATTCTCTAACTCTCCGATGGGTCCCAATGCCAGAGCCTGTGCCCCATTCGGAGTCAATAATTTTCAAACCAATTCACAATTGTTTAACAATTCTGGAATTGGAGTTTCATCTCAATTGACCGGTAATTGGAAATTGTTTTTATTTTAAATAATTTTTTACTTTTAATAATATTTTACTTTAGGAACGGAAATACCGGACGAGAACTTAACGCCTCAACAAAGACAGCACAGAGAGAAACAATTGGCTATTTTACGCAAAATGCAGCAGCAATTGTGTCCCGAATTGATGGAGTCGTCACCAATGGGTCAAATGGTGCGAATGTCAACTCCCAATCAAGGGATGAATGCACCCGAATATATGATGGATCGGAACAATATGTGTTCCAATAATATGTGTTCACTTCCCGAATCGGAACAGTTGGCCAATAGTGACACTCAAATGAATAATATCATGAGTGCTAACAATAACAACAATACGACTCAGTATTCTCAGAGTCACTCATCAATGCCACCGACGTCTGGAGCGACAGCTCTGGAGTGGCAGAAAGCGAATTACATGGAAGACAGAAGACGTAAACCACAAACGGGCGGACAGGGAGTCCACAGTAATAATAACAATAATATGTGTAGTGTTTCTAATTCAGTGCCAATTTCACACCCGTCGCCCCACTCCCAGCCCTCTTCGGCCATTAACAGCCCGAGTCCGTGCATATCACAAAGTCCTGGCAGTCGTATTCCTCCGCCTCCTTATAATCAGGGCATTCGTCCGCATTCGAGTCCACACCCGGCATCCCCGGCCGCCGGATCTCTTCAAATGCCGTCACCGAGAATGCAATCCCCGGCCGACGCCTCGAGGCAACAGTTCACACCTGGAGGTCAGTCACGAATGCCACACTCAAGTCCAGGTCCACTAACTCCTTCAGCGGACAGTAACAGCAGTATATCGGGAGCGGGAGTTCATTCACCCAAACCGATGCCCCCGTCCTCGTCGTCGCAGAACTCCCTGCCCTCCTCTACCTCCTCGTCAACAGTCGTACAAAACAGTTGTCGAACACAGACATCGACTAATGTGACAAACATGAGAGCCACCACTCCGTCCAGTATAGCTCCGAGTTCTAGCCCTTCGAATGTGAAAAAACTGCCAAATCTTATGCCTTCGAAAGGCATGAGTCAAGACTGCGGCGAAATACTGAACCCATTGTCCAACTCTGGTCTCGATTCTAATCGGAAGCTACACTCAAACGATATGCCATTACTCGGACCCAATGTTCCGACCAATTGTTCGTCGCCTTTCATCTGCAATAAACCAGAACCGGCTCTAATGCCTGTGCCATCGCCTCAACAAATCCAATACTTAAATGCATTTGAAGGCCAAGAGTTAACAATACAGAAACAGCCGAACACCAGCTTAAGAGACGCAGACCTTATATCTCCTGCGCCTGATCTCGACCTGGGGTTCGGCAGTGAGTTCGGAAATAGTTGTCATCCCTTTCCTCCAAATGAACGTTTGCCTAACTTTGCAATTATGGAGAATATGAACCATAGATTCGCATCGAATCCACAAAACGCTAATATGAGTGGACATCAGTTCGATATGAATCAGAGGTTTATGAGTCCCGACAATAATAACCAAAGATTCGTGGGTCCGCTCTTTGACGGCCCGACACCTCGAATGCCAAACTCACACGAAAACCAATTCAGACCACAAAACATGTTGTGTATGCCTTACGGACAGATGGATAACAATATGATGCCATTTAATAGCACCTGTGATAATATGATGGCTCCCAGACTTAGAGGACCGGTGGATATGGTTTCCACCCGTTTTGCACAACACATGAACGACAACATGCAATCGCCCCAACACTTCAATTCCTCAACAATGTCTCCAATCAGTAGCGAACAAATGAATTTAATGACTTTCGGCGCCAATCAGTCTTCCGGCGCCGGATGTATGAGTGCAGTGAATAACTTCAGTCCTCAGATGGAAAGTGGTGTCAGTTCTACACATTTGCAAAACCTCCAAAAAATGACCCCTCCTTTCGAAATCGGACCCCCGAGTAAAGTGGACCAAATGATGCTATCAAATGGTGGTCTATCGCACAGCCATAACAGCCACAGCTCTAACAATCAGGTAATGCACGGCTCAAACGGTCCAATGGTTTCGGTCTCACAATCGCAGCGAACCAACACTTTCGATCCGATCTCTTCAATGGCAGCGATGGGCGAACCCAATGCTAGTAATCCAATGAACGCACCAAATCTTATGTCCGGTCCCTCAATGAACATGAGTGGTATGCAAGTGGCAGCTAATGGTCCGCCACCCGGACCCCCCAATTCAGTTAACTTTCACACATCCATGTCGTCGATGCAGGGAATCCATCAAAATATAAGTCCCGACGGGAACGGAATGCAAGGCCAGTACGGTATGGGCCAAATGAACCCAAACATGACTGGAGGCCCGCAAACAGTGAACAATACATACGTTAACGCAACGATGTCTATACAACAGCTCAACATTCAAAACGCCCCTAATTTTAACCCGAATTTAGACCAAAATATGAGTAATCAAAACATTAATATCGGACCACAATCTATGTCCGGAAACGGCCCCGGAATGAGTCCACCTTCGGGTGCGATGCAAATGATGCCATCAAACAGTTCTACAAAACTTGGCTCCGGTTTTGGACATCGAATGTCTGGACCGACAAATGGTCCCAACTTTGGAGCGCAACAAATGAATAGTACGCGAGGAATGAGTCCAATGAATTACCCCCCAAACCCTCACCTCATGCAGAGGTCCTATAACTCACCTAACATTCAGATCAAACCCGACGCTCCAAACACTATCCAATATCTGCCGCCGCGACAACAAAACCCTAATATGTCTTCCCGACCGCCGTCTCTCGACTTTTTGCAGCGCTTCGAAGCCCCGCTCACTAACCTCGGGAATAAACTGCCGACACATAACCTCCAGTACTTCCCCAACAATAACACAAATATAAATAGTTCTCAATCAATGCCTTTGGGGTCACGAATGATGACCCAAAACATGCCAATGACTTCAGGACCGGGAAGACCGTCAATGGTTAGAGCATCCAATGCTAATCCAGGTATAGGCAGTGGTCAACAACCTATGATGCCTTCGGGAGACATGTTTGGTCGACCCAACGGTCCCAACAATATGATGAATGGCCCGCATATGGGACCCAATGGGCCAAACCCTATGTTCGCGGGTATGAAACAGTCGGGTGTCGGTCCGATGTCACCGGTTGGGGTGGGATTACCCCCTGACGCAGCACAACCTCTACCCCCTTCAGTGGGCCACTCATATAACTACAAACCTACTGCTCCTTTCGTGCAGATGACGACCTCTGACCCGAACTATGCAATACAGTTCCAGCACTTCCAGCAGCAGTTGTACGCAACCAACACAACCAGAACTGCCAACACTAACACTGCGACAACTAATCCTCGAATGGCATCGAATAACTTCTACAACTCATCCAAATGATAATGTGTTGTAGTGTAGGCACAACTCCTCCTAAATAGAGATATGTTTAGAGTCCGTTCGTTATTAGCGAACAATCATTTCTTAACGACAATACTCTTAATGTAAATAATATTAAGCCATTTGTTCATCTGTACAGACGATTCCTAACTGTATAGAGAACTGTCATAAGTTTCATCAACTCATTGTCAAAACATTCATTTGCATTGCATTTGAGCTCATTTTCATTGCAACAGATTATTGTTTTTGTTCACAAAAAACTGAAATTTAAAATATTTGAACAATTTTTAAACGCTGTATATTCTGTGCCATAATGTGGTCAATACTCTTGTGTTTTAGAATTTGTTTTTATTTTAGTTTTTTTCCAAACAATTGTGCCATTAATTGATTCATTTATATAATTACAAAATTTAAGATCAAATTGTTTTCCGCAGCACTTTATTAATTGTAAAAACATTTTGGTTTTTTATGTACCGGTAATTGAGTTATAATTCAATGCTTAAAGTGTTGCAAATCATTATTTTTATTTAGTATTTGAGTCCTCTTTTAAGAGTTTAGTTGAAAAGTTGGTCACAATGTTTAATAGGACTCAGAATAATGTAATTCATTATATTATTGTATAATTCGGTAGTTTATCAAAAAGTCATTTTAAATAAAATTCATTGTTTGATATTTGAATTTCTAGTTATTTATCATATTTCCAGTTATAAAGAGTACTCAACTTTTACTCAAATCCCATTGCCATTAATACGCTGTACTCATTTATTACTAATGGACTATAGCACAAATAGCCTGAGTATTTTCGCTATCGGCAATTTTATTTAATTTTCATCTTACTCCAACCCTCAGTCATGTTCCCCCTCTCGCTGTGGGTTTTGGCTTTGGCTAGTTGATTTTCAATTCAAGGTATTCCCTACTTAGGAATCCCTGGAACAAAATGACAATAAACATCATTCCCTATTCTATTAGCTGAGAGAAGACCTAAACCCCCAAATTTTCCCCTATACTGCCAGATTCAAATACTATAGGATTTGGGAAAAGACATTCTTGCCCCTGGCCATTTCATTCGAATCTGGTAGTAATACCATATGACAACTGCATTACAACTAAGTTCCTAACATTTTGACTTCAACTTCACAATCGAGACTTAATTTGTGTTTGTAATCGAAAATGTGTTTTAAACACAAATTAATTTTTAATTATTAAATAAATAAACGTAAAAATAGTTATAACAGTAAAACAAATTTGTTTAAGAACTTGTGTGTAATACAGTTGTCATATGATCTTATATTATAGGGAAATATTGGGGGTTTGGGTCATCTCTCAGCTAATAATTGGCTGTAATAGTTGTTACAATTCTGTCAACTAATGGGAGGGGATTGTAATTTTTAGATATATATATGTGAATAAATTCCTTCATAAGTGGTTTGAGATTAACCGCAGTAAATATGAGACAGAATTAGTTGTTGACTGACAAGTATATAAACATTTCAATAATAGTCAACAATTGCTTAGCATATA
>JAQFXN010001006.1:0-17142 GCA_034693365.1 Liacarus xylariae
TTCTCTAATAAACACTTAATATAAATCCGATTCTGTGTTGACTTATAGGAAAAAAAATTAAAAATACAAAATCAACGCTAACTATAGAATAGATAAGAATTTGTGTTTTTTATGCCTCTCTTTCTATTTTGAATCGAAAGAATATATTGATCCAAAAGAAAGTACTAAAGAATAAGAGATATGCGAAGGGAAGGGAAGAGAGAAAAAAAGAAGAGTAAAGAACTTGTTTTTATATATTTTGCTTTCGTTCTCACACATCAATGATTTGTAATATCATTTCAACCAATTTTTATAATACAATATTATATTTCTTTTATAACATAAAACAAAAATAACTTTTATTATACATTCCTAACATCTATTTAAACAAAAACACAATACCGAAGAAAATGTGATACAATTTATTTATAGTGTTATTATTTTTTTCAAATTTTAATACATTTTACAGAATATTCTCTGAATATTTATTAGTATTATATAAAGAAATGATTTTTTATTATCACTTGTTTTTCAAATGGTATGAAATCATTTTTTTACACAATGACTACATTTCCTGTTCCAATCAATAGGAGATATAATTTTTAGATTTATTTTTTTTCTTCTAATTTTTTTTAATGACAAGATTTTTACTACAAATAGAGGAAGAATTCTCTACACTCAAGAGCTCTGGAAAGATAAGGAAATTCATTACACATTTTTTATACATTACCACTAATACAACTACTCCTGCATAAATAACTTAAATTCATCTCTCCCTCCCTCTCCCTCTTCTCTCTTCACTCTCACAAACATAAAAGAAATACTTCTGAAGGAAATGGTAGAAAAAATAGAAATGTATCAAAAATATTAAACATGATAAAAATTAGATTATATTAAATTTCAAGTTGTTTTGTGTTGTGTTTATAGTGAAAAAAATAAATTCTCATAATTTATTCTCTCAATAGAATTTCATATTTCTCACTATCTCTTTCCTCCTCTCCTCTCTCTTCTCTCTAAATCTCACTTATTCTCTCTCCGAATGAATGACATGTTTCCTAATTTATGTCATCGTTTACTCTCCACTGAACATAACATCTGAACATCTGATGTAAAGAATAATTTTATTTTTAAAAAATAGTAGTCAAGCACTATATGCTGTATATTATTATATGATATCATATACTCCTGTATTCAACAATAAATTGATGGCTTCTCTAATACTTTCAAAAACAGAGATCTTCTTCAATGTATTTCAATGATAAAAGAAAATTCTCTATAGATTTTCAAACGAAAATCAACTGTTATTAAAAGATTAGAGGAGTTATACAGTTGTAGTGTATTTGCAAAAGAATTTCATACATTATGTCATATATTAAATCATATCTAAGACTAGCAATTAATTCATCGAATACTTGTGCAATAGAATTGATAAAAGGAGAGGAGCAAAAGGTTTATTAAGTCCTCTATGGCTAAAAACTAGTAAATGGATTTGGGCTTTAAATCCCCCTTCACTACGAGATGTTAATAAATTACTGGAATTAATATTATTATTAAAACTTTTCTTTTTTGAAGAATATTTTAAAGGATTATATT
Organism: Liacarus xylariae; assembly: GCA_034693365.1. Classification (NCBI taxonomy): domain Eukaryota; kingdom Metazoa; phylum Arthropoda; class Arachnida; order Sarcoptiformes; family Liacaridae; genus Liacarus; species Liacarus xylariae. Next base: position 1,573 of record JAQFXN010001006.1, read on the forward strand.
TTAACTTTTGTTCACAAAACAAAAAATATTCAAATTAATGCACTTAATATTGTTTTTAATTACTTCGAAAAATTTTTATTCAATACAGTGTTTTCATTGTTAAAATTCATTTAATAAATAAATATATGTCGCTGTCATCCATCAAATCAGGATTGGAGTACACATATACTGCAACCTATCTATTTATTGTTTAAATATCTTGCTTAATAATAGCGCATAGTTTTAAAAAATATATCACCAATTATATAATGATCATTAGTTCAAATATAAGAAATATTTCAACTGATTCAGGAATATAGGTTGCAGTATATGTGTATAGATTTGATTCTGATTTGATGGATGACAACTAATATGATAATTTCAACTCTTAAGCAAAAGAATATTTTATTAATATTAAAAAGTTTGCCAAAGCTTTTCGACCAATATTTAGTTCTTCTTCAGGGCATTTAATTGAAACTTAAACTAATATAATATAATAATTAATTTATTGAAAAATCCACTTGAATAGACAGACTATTTTTTACTGATTTCTTTAGATTAAATAAATTATTTCTAAATATTATTTTGTATTTAATATATTTTTATTAAATTAATTTTGAATTTTCTTTATAAATCATTAAATGACTTCAGCTCTAAATATGGCATAAACTGAAATAGCAGTTGGTTAAAGGGTTTTGAGTTTTGTGGGGGTTGCATGTTTGCTTTTAAAAAATGATTGCATGAAATTTTTATTATTTTGTCTTGATAATAGAACTTAATTTTGCATTGATCAAAAATTTCAACTTTCTCAACAATTGTTTATAGTTGATATGTAATTTTGTTTTTCGTAGATTTTGAAAAATCAGAGCTTAAATTATTGGATATTATATTATAATAATTAATGATATCTAAGTATTAAACCGCCCGGGTATTTCAAAATCTACGAATTCAAACTCGATTTCAATGATTCATGACTTTGCGGGGAAAATCTGCCAGGACATAATCGTCCATAAAATAATAAATTACCATGCAATAAAGAAAGTTTGTTGATTTTTACTAATGCAAAGATAGTTACCGTTTTGATTGACTATTTCATTATGTGCAAGATATGATCAAGGTCAGTCTGGGAAAATGTTTTTAAGATGCGAAGGAATTTACTCCAAAATTGTATATTTTTTAAGTAAACTCAAAAAGTTATGTTGAATGGTAGAAATCTTTATTATCAGGGCCAATTTGGTCTATACCCCTGGTTTATTCTTATTGTCACACACGTTCCAATTACTAATTTCAATTAATTTGATTGAGTAGTTTGTCATTTATTTCAATTTTATTTTAATATAATTAATAACCATTAGATTCAGTGAACAATTTTTAAAACCAAAATATCCCTTCTATTATATGCCCCTGACTTAGAGCAAGTCATTCCCATTTAAGCCACTTTAGGGTATGTATATTATTCTGTAATCAACACAATAAACACAATATTAGATAACAAAAACAAGTGTTGCGAAAGAAGAAACGCTGTTTTGTCTAATGAACCGTTCATTTGCTCTGATAGTTGGCTCCCATTTCACTAATTTTTTTTCACTGTATTTTGTTTTTATTTCCCAAACACTTAATTCGGTTTAAAAGAAGATTTTCTGTTGATTACTACTAATAAAAGCTAAGAAAACAAGAAATAAAATGTTAACTAATTTTTAATTTCTCTCTCTCTTTCATCTCATTTATCCCTAACTAATAGGCGGACTGTTTAGCGAAGACCAAACAGAACAGGAATTACTGTTTCGGTTCGCTGTGGACAGGATTAACGCCGACACAACAATACTGCCCCGAACGACATTAGTGGCACAGATAGAGAACATTGAGGAATTGGATAGCTTTCACGCCGATAAGAAAGGTTTGTGCAAAAAAAGCAGAGACACAACAAAACCAATTATTGACTTGTATTGAACCGACACATCGGCTCGCTTTACATCACCACTTGTACACTATATCAGAGCATACATACACATATTCCAGTGCCACAGAACACAATACCAATTGCACACAACAGTCCTATTTTTACGAGACATCAATTTTGATATCAAACCAGAGGAGAGAAGGAGAGAATAAATACATTTGTTATACAGTTATATAACACATACACAGAGTGTTGTATGCGTTTTGTGAATCAGTTGTAGTATTTTGTATCGAAATATTTTTACATTTAATCACAAGCTTTTCATCTTTTATTCTTATTCTGCTTTATATAATAGAGTGAGAGTTTTGTGATAATACAAGTCCTTTATATTTATCAAGAGATGAGAAGAAAAGTTCTCTTATTTTTTTATGCTATATTTGATGGCATACCAGGGCTTGAATTGTAGAGTTGAGTGGGCAGTGGACAGGAATCGAATTGATTCCTATTGTAATCGATTACAGTTAACGGTATTTATCGATCAAAAAATGTCAGAACTCAAATCATAGCTGGATGCTTTGCTGTAATTTCCATATATTGTACTGGATTAAGTATTGCATAATGGATTTAGGTCAAAATCTGATAGTGGTTGCTGTGCAAATTATGGAAATGCATTTAATATGCTCATTTTTTATATTTAATCAATTTAACCTAGCAATACCAATCATTTTAGCAAAACTTACTGCACGTTATACCCAATTTCTAAATTGTAATGCTAGACTTATTAAGGGAATGGAAGTAATCCCATCCCTTAATCCTTTCCCAGTCAATGATTCAGATACTTTCGAAATACTCTTCGAAAAATGTATTAATAATTTTTGAATTTGCTATTTATCATGTGTCAGCACCGAATTATCCTCGAGCTTAGCTGAGATTGTTGAAATAGACAAAAATTCAATTCAGTTATTGATAAACGATGACATGTCCAGATTTTTACATCATTACATCCTCAACACCTTTCAATTGAAATTTTAATACTTCTTAATACAGTATTATATGTATTCAATAGTTTTGATTTTATTGATTATAAATAAGAAATGAATACAACAATTTCACTTTTATACTTCTATTTATGGTATTAAATAATTTGTTACTACATTACAATATAAAATAGTTATTGTAAGTTTTAAACCCTTTAACTGTTAGTATATTCCACACTGACTTGAATTATATAAATTATTCATGCTATAAATTGTGCTTATTCTTTTCGCTTTACTGCTCAATGAATAATTTATAAAGATACATTTTCGACAGAATATAATTTATTCTTAAAATCTTTGGCCACAAGAAAAATATCATATATTTTGATAACATTTCTTATATGAGATTCTGTGAAACGAGAGAATATAAAATATTGACTTTAAGATTGTAATCAAATATTTTCAATGATTATTATTATTATTCAATGAACTATACGTTTCATTAGTGGAGAATATTCTATCAAACGATAAATTGTAAGTTATTATTATTCTCTATACATAACAGCATAAGTAGATGAAAGACATAAGCATTAGATATAAGAAAAAGAAAAGTAATTTAATATTTATTGATGAATAGTATATCTCACGTATAGGACTTAGATTACAGACACGTAAACAATTGCTGTGCTCTTGTTATTAAATTTTTTTTATACACTCTCTTGCATTGCTATGTGAATTGAATGCAATTTGATTTTGCTGTTCTGTTCAACATAGATAGTCCAGAAGCTATATTGCAAAAGACTTCAATTTGTAATTTTTTTAAGCCAAGTTCATAGGTTCCCGGGGTATCCAAAAACACAAGAAACCTATGCCACAAATTATTCTTTGTATTCAAACACTTTGAGAATAAAACATTTTAATATTATCTTTGTTTTGAAATTATATGAAACTTAATCTGTCATTTTGGTAATGTAAATGCTATTATTAAATAGAATCTGGGCAAATCAATCAATAAAAGTGATTAAATTGTAAATGTGGCCAACAGTATAATATTAATTAAATAGTAAACAATAATACTCTGTGCGTTTCAGTAGTGTTTTTAAATAGCACTTGAGTATTTTGATTAAACAATTGGACCTATCATGAAATCTTGACTATTCAAAATCGAAACACTCAACCCTGGCTTTGAGAAATTGTCCATTAGATTCTAAGAAAGTTTTCTTTTATTTTTATAAACAGCTAATAGTTATAGTTTTTTGTTTTTTGTTTTTTATTTTTCTTAAAACATGTCTTTCAAACAGAATAGAAAACTTTTTCTATTATTTTCAAACTTTTAATGAGTGTTTAAAAAAATCTAATCAAAATCTAACAAAACATTTGTGTCTCTTCTTTCTATTTAATAGTAATCGTATACTCTATTCTCCTATTCTTTAGTAGACTCTATAGAATATAGTAATGTAAGTAATAATTAAAACAAAACCGCATCCATAAGAATAAGTTTGACTACAATTGTCATTCATTATTAATGCCATTATATTATATGTTTAGTCATTCATTCATTAGTAAAATTGGATGTTTTTCGTGTTGAATAAGATTCTGTTGTTATTACAAAAGCTTTTAATGTTTTTTGATATGCAATTTATTCTTATAGTATTCGTTGAATTTGTGCTTATATTTTGAATCGTCTTTTATTACAAAATCTTAGATAAAGGGATAGAGAAATAAAAAAAATATAAATAAGAAATTTATTTTATTATATATAAAATGAGAGAGAATTTCAAAATCTCCACGTTATGAGTAGTAAATGTCGTTTATATACTATATTTAAGACTTATCTATCGTATAATAAAAAATGTATGCATTTTATATGTAATGCCAAATATGTGATGCACTCAAACAGATTGTGGAATTAGATTTGTGTGTGTTTTGTGTTGTGAATTGTGTGATAATATTCTCTCGGAATTTCAAATACAGTACTCTATTTTATATACATTATTCTCTACTTTATATTTATGTATCAAAAAGTTCTGCAATAAAGTAATAACTTATTACTATGTGTTTAATAATAGACATTGAATTGAATTGAAATATTGAACAATTGCTTCACTCATAGAATTAATTATTTTGTAATTCAATTTTTGCGACTTTAAAAACAACTGATAAAGAATTGAAATAAATAATTGGATTTTGTATTAAATTAAATGTTTAATGCTTTTAATCAAATCCAATTTCTAAAATAAAACATATTTGTCCAAGATCAAAAAAAGCTAATTGCTCATGTTTGTGGGAAGTTAATATAGAATCTATATTATAGATGATTTGCAAAAAAAAACCAGAGGTAATCAAGCTCGGCTAAATAAAATAAAAAGAAATTAAAATGTTTATCTTTTCCCAAGTTTTCTATAATGTTGTATTTAAAAGGTTTTAAAATAAACTAAAATTTAGACAGGATAAAAATATACATTCTTATATACCGCAAAATTTCTAGGTAATTATTTGAAATTAATTAGATCAGGGGAAATTTGAGCTATTCGCCATTGATTATCTTAAGCTAAATTCAGCTTGGGTTATATTACATTAATTTGGCAAGTGAAAATATTTTTTATTCTTTTCTTTTGTTACAAAAAGTCGGGAAAAAGAAATAATATTAATGGCATTGTTTGTAAACCATTTCCATTAGCCTTCCCTAGCCTTAAAAATTCTTACATTTTAAATATCATTGAATTCCTTCCTTAAGAAATACGGAAAGAGAAAGTTTGAAATTAATTACATTTCTATGTTTCAAATTGTTTTCTGTATTTTTCTATTCCTCGCTTTCCTTTCAGTGAAAGGATTTGTGATTTCTTTCATATTCTTCTTATCTATTATTTTGTTTTTATTTTCTTTGTAATACTAAGTGTACGAAATATTCTAAAGCTAAGACTTTCTACCAGGAACAAAATACCAGGAATTTCTAAAGTGCATTTTGTAGCCCTACTATCCATCAGAATTGGTTATAATTTTTACCCCCTTAACATGTCTTTATTCTAGCAACTCTAAAACAAATAAAAAAGTTGTGTTCACGTATTTTTAAAATTGGCAAAAAAAATCAGTTTTGAGACCAATTATTAATATCAGGACCATTTTGTACATAATATGAAAAACATGAAATCCATAAGAAAATGTTAAGGGGAAACCAAATTAATGAATTTTAAGAATAATTCGCAAAAATTACTTTTATAGTGTTTTTGAAGTTCTCTTGAATAAATACTAGATAGGTTAGAGGGTTAAAATTTATAGCCAAAGCTAATGGTCAATAGGGCTACAAATTCCACTTTAGAAATTTCTGTTATCTTGTTGTTTTCTATATCAACTTTAGAATATTTCGTACGCTTAGTATATCTGTAACAAATTTTTTTCACAGACACTCTCTTCTATATCTCTAATATTTCTCTTTAATATAGTTTGTCTGCATTTAATGTCTTTGTTGTTTCAAATTTTTCTTCGCTTATTCTTCGACTCAATTCCAATGTTATATAATAATGTCAGAAGGATTGGCCCTTTTTTCTTCGTGTGCTCTTATTTTTCGCCTGACTTTTATTGATCGACTAGTGCTCTATTCGCGGCACTGAATCTTCTTCTAGTTCTGAATCAAAAGCTGGAATATTTGATAAGTTTATTAACTGATTGGCTGAAAGACCTAATACTGGCATAAAAGTGTGCGCCAAATGAAACGCAAAATTTATTGAATGCCAGTAGTCGTCAACACAAATATATTGTTAACCAGTAATTAAGTTAAGCCCCTTTAGGTTTTCGGTGGCGAAAAACATTTGAAATGCTAGCGAACAGAGAGCCCATTATCTCTACATTAGTCACATCTGATTATAGCAAAAATCATTATCAACTCTCGTTATACAATGCATTAAATGTCTAAATCTATTTGTTATCCAAACTGAATCACTGATACAAATCATCGTTTCATTTAAATAATCATCAAATAATCAGAATAGAAATGTTTGATTAAATTCTTGCCCCAGAAAACCACCAACTCGTTTATTGAATTAAATTCTTTAGAAATATATTCTAATTTTGTTTAATTCAATATATTATTATAGCTATAGGTTATATAAATTATATGTTTTCCAATACTACTGTTTTATTATTCAAATATAATTCTATATTTTATTCTTCATAGATCTCAGATCTCATGGATGTTGTAATAAATATTCTGATATAAAATTTTATATTTTAAGAATTTTACTATAATTATATAAAGTGATATATAATACTATACTCTATATTATTAGTGATTTGTATTTGATTTTTAGTTTAAACATTTTAACGATGCATATTAATTATCACTTTTAAACAATTGAATTTCTGGATGAAACATCAAATTCATGAATAATATCAGGGATAGTCAAGGATATTGACCTTTTATTTTTCAAATGTTCAGTAATTTTTAGGACCCGGACATTCGGCTGCTGGAGCATAGGTTGAAGTTGTGCTAATTGTATAAAATATCTCGTATAGTATAGTAGTGTTTTTGAATATTAGAGACTATAATTATGCAAGGCATAAATTTGAAAAAAAGTTTAAGTGAGCTAATTTTAAAATTTTTGACCTTAAGGTAGAAATTTTTTAATTATAATAAATTAATTCAATAAAAAATCTATTTTCATATTCGAAAAATTTCGATTTTAAATTAGCACAATACGAATTATCTTCATTTGAATTCAGTTGAACTTGATAATTTGCGTAATTCCAGTCACTAGTATTCAAAACACAATTTTACTGTGATAAAAATTTTGTGAAGTTAGCACAATTTCAACCAATGCTCCTGCAGCCGAATGTCCGGGCTATAGTAATTTTGTTTAACGTTTATTTCCAGTTTCAATCATTTGAATTAACATGTTAATATATAAAATAAATTATTAAATATCATAATTTACCAATTAATAAATCTAATATAATATCAAGTAATTGCAGCGAAGTTTGAAGTCTACAAGTAATATTCAATACACTATAATAGACTCCCTAAACGTGACTTGAACTGTTTTCTGTCTTGTCCTGTTGAAATCTTTTCCTGTCCTATCCTGTCTTGTAATTACAAGAAAAAAATTTCATATCTTGTCCTATCTTGTAAAATTACACAAGTAAAAGTTTATTTATTGAAATTTATTAATACTGCAATTCAAATTACATATACAGTAATGATAATATCATATTAGATCTAATAAATAGCAAATGATTAAGATTTTTAAGGTATAATTATGACCGACAATCACTAAACATGATTTAAATTGGTTCTTGTCTTGTCCTGTTGAAATCTTTTCCTGTACAGGAACAGGAAAACACAAGACAAGACAGTAAACAAGAAAAACTTTAGGTAGTCTACACTATAACCACAATAGATATAATGAGAGTTCAAAAAATGAAACATGAAAGATATAATTGAAATTTCATTATCTAAAGAATATTCGCTTGTGATGTGTATTAATCGATTACAGATACAGTTATGCGCAAACTTTGTAGACTTGAATTATTAAAAAACTAATGGATTGAATAAATTAAATTGATTATCAAATGCATTAGTTTTGTTCTTGTGGTCAACAATTGAATTGATTGTCTCTAATTTCAACGTATTATGCAATGAGTAATAAAGAAATCAATTAAAGCCAACACTAATGATATATAAAAACATTTAGAAAACGAGAAAACTTTTGCACAATTTTTATTATTTCTTATTTAAAAACTTTAACTAAAGTTAATGTCTTTAAGGAATTGATCACTAATTAAAAACGTGATGCGAATCCATAAAAATTCATTACGAAATTCAGTTTATAATCAAATTATAAGTAAAACAATTCATTAATTTTTAATTGAAGAAACAAAGTAAAAGCTGAAAGTTTTCATATTATTTAATCAATTAAATTATTTGTTCTGCTCTTTATTACAATTTTTTTCAAATTTAATTACAAAAATTGAATTTATATTGTTTTTTATTTTCTATGAGTAATAGAATTAAATTAACTGAAAGTTTTGGAGAAAGTGTTATTCAATTATGAGTCCGGAGTGCAATCATTTATAATCAAGGAGTTGTGGATATTTGAGATAAACTAAATTATATGTACATTTAAATGTACATGTACACTATATTTAATCTTTAATTTATAAAGGGTTTAGAGCAGTGCAGATAGGGTGACCAGATTATTTTGACCAAGACCGGGACAATTTTATAAAATATATAGAAAATCCGGGACAGACTTTTTTTCTTAGTTTAAACTAAGCTTAATTTATACCATTTGATTTTAATATAATTCCATTTTCTAATAATTAAGATTTAAATTCTAAAGCATTTCTCTACTATGACCTTGTATGCTTTTGGTCGATGAGAGGGAATTTTGAGGGTAATAGTATGTAGAGTTTAAGAGAGGTATTTCTAAAGTGTCTCTTAATCAAAAATTTTTAAAACCATTTTTATGTTCTAATAAACTTTTATTGATTATATTTGATGATATATACCAGAAAGCTCACTATAATATGACAGAATATTCCGAAAGCTGAGCCTTCGCTCTGTTTCATAAAATGTTTCTATTTGTGAGTCAACTTATAGTAATATACTACATGACCTTATATGGGGATAATCAAAGCTCAACTTCGTTTGTACATCACTATTCCTTATAACTTATATTTATTGCATATGTTTTTAACTCCGCTTTCGAAGAAAAAGGAGTATATAGATTCGTTTCCGCCCCCTCACAATGCTAATGCTGAGATATGAAACCTATAAAATATCGTGCATTAAGCGAACATCATTTTACTTAAACTTTTCCTAGGAAAGCGGAGTTATGATATATTAATGGCCATTCTTGTATGTTTTTTTATAAATGCTTTTTTATTTAACACATTTAGTGAACTACATTCAGTGAAAATGAGTATTACTCTCATTGAGTTTTTAAGAATTTAATTCCGGGACTTTATTTTGTCCCTGTCTAACACTACCAGGGACACTGGACAGAACACACAAATCCGGGACAATCCCGATGAAACAGGGGCTTCTGGTCACCTTACCTATACGCCAGCAGCTGAATGTCCGGTCTCTAATTATCACTGACACTTCTCACTTTATGTATCTCTGATTATTTGCTTACGCATGTAAATTGTGTATTAATTATTAATTAAATAATACCATCTGTAAATCCACGTCAGTAATAGTCTAATTGAAAATTATGAAGCTGAAAATGTCAAAGCCAAAATATATCCTACTATTAAAAATTTCGTGATTATGATTCAGAATCTAATGAAAAATTTAAGAAGGATTTGCAATATTTTTTTCAAAAGAACTTATTTAATAAAATTTATCAAAAACATGTTTTTAACATCAAATTGTTTACTAATCAAGATATAATATAGACACAATATTGAATAATTTAGCACAAAAACTTTGATATTTTAGCCATTTCAAATATATGAGCCCCTCATAAATCAAATCTTATATTTTGTTTGTAAAAACAAATTATTTAAAGTTATGGAACGTGAAAATAGTTTTTTCATTAATCTTAACATGTCTATCAGTATAATGACACAATCATGTTGAACAATAATTCAATGATTTTGCAAATGTGTTCTTTTAAAACAAAGAAACTAAGAAGAAGAAATCAACGCAAGATACAATATATGCCGCGTGCGTTTGCTTTATAAGATTGTTTGCTGTGTGCATATACAAATTTGCAAACACCTGATAAAATAATTAATTTTACAAACATAATATTCAACTTGAATGAGTCTTTTATACTAAAATCCATGTTAATATTAAAGAAGAAAATATTTTCAAATCTTATTTCTCTTCTTTAAATATTTCGTTATTAGAAGCCTTTATATATGATATTGTTTTCTAAACTAACATAAGCTTTTAAATAAAACAATAAATTTTATGTAAATTATGGAAGTCATGTTAAGTTTATCTTCTGCACCATTGAAAAGTGTATTGAAATAGTGTCAGAATTTATACCTTTACTATTCCATTCTAATATATTATTAAATGAAAAGTTAGTTCGATTTGAAAGTAGCATAGCTAAGTAGGTGAATATTGATATTAGGATTATAGAATTAATATTACTGACAAGTGAGAAATATGAATATGAGTAATTCACATTTTATAAATTAACACTTTTAAATATTTTCGTATTAGATTGCTCTTTACTACATTGTAATTGCTCAATTTCATCTTCTGGGTAAAGCTAGAAATTTGCAACAAATTTTTCCAAGGACAAATATAACGGATTCAGCATTGAATGATGTTAACAATTAATTTTGTAATAATACTGTCACTAAGTTTGATAATGTGTTCGTCGGCTCTCATCTGGGATAAAATATGGACTGTCTCTTGGCCAAAAACAAAAGAACAAATGGCCACGTTCAAACCACTATATATGTTATACTGTGGTAAATATATTTTATAATGTCTAATTAAAAAAAATTGCAATTCTTTTGCGTATAATTTAATTAATATCTTTTCAATATTCTATCCCCTAGAACATAGATGCAAGGACGAAAGCGCGTGGCGTATATTCGTTAAAATATACCAGTGTGCTAAGAAAATGATACCAAATGTCGTCTTAAAATATAACCAAATTAAATCCGAAAACAAACATAATGAAGCAAATTGTGCTAGGGAAGGTATAATGCTATCTAAAATGTTTATCAATAGTTCAGACAAGGAAGTAATTGAATTTATTAAAGCATGCTATAATGTTTTTCCAACAGAAGAAGATTTTAGAAAATGCTAGATAACAGTGTTAAACACATTATTTTAGATTTGAATATATAATAATTCATATATTGACTGTTTAATGCAATAATTTCTTAGTAGGGAAGTATGTGAAATAAAAATTCACTATCGCAAAATTACCAAGTACATTCGATTAAGCATCAAATTCTATTTGTAAATTGAAAAAATTATTTGCGTATGGGGTGTTTCAGGGTGTTGTTAGGAGGTGTAAACTTTAGATATATCAGCACTAAATCTCATTTTATTTCTAAACCATATGATCAAATGGAACAATAGGTATATATTTGTAATGCTATAACAAAGTCGAATCAAATCCTATACTAATTATTCTTCCGCGGTAAATGCTAAACGTCGACCAGATCCCGACGGTATTGGCCAGAACCGTGTCATATATGGTTGAACAGGTCTTTATAAGCGGGTTACTAATATATACACATTGTTCCATTTGATCACTTGGTTTAGCTATAAAATGAAATTTAGTGAAAATTTTTCTAAAGTTAACACCTCCGAACAACCCCCTGAAACACCCCATACGCAGATAATTTTTTCAATTTACAAATAGAATTTGATGCTTAATCAAATGTACTCGGTCATTTTGTGCTAGTGAATTTTTATTTCAAATACTTCCCTACTTAGTACTTCACTCAAATTTGTTGACTTTAGAAGACACTAATTTTTACACTAAAGACATTTAATAGTGTATAACAAAACAACAATTATTTTAAAACACAAATTATTCATCGTTTGAGACAATTAGTTAAGAAATAGTTTTCCTTTAGCTTAATATCAGCCAAAAGAATTTGATTTATTAATTGTTAGACTTATTGATTGTTATTGATTGATAGAATATATTTATTAATTTGTTGTTATTATTTCAAAATTAGCAATGCATTGGCCACCGGACGCAAGACAGCACTGTCTGCTTCCAACTATTCGGACTCATTCGCCATCAATTCAATACTGTAATACCTTTCCCCCAATTCATTGATCTCATTCATGAAAGAATCTCGTTCTTCCAGTGCCAGCGGCTCCTATAGACACATCAGTGCTGGTCAGTTGACTTTTCTTTAATTTCCATATTTTTATTTCATTTACATAGAAATTAAAAAGAGTTCAGTGAAACAGAGATTCGCGTTTCATTTGAATATTATTTTAAATAATATTTCAAGTTCATATTTTGTTCCTGATCTTTTTTTCATAAAAAATATTCTTAAATATCTAACACTAATCTTCGGAATATTCTTAAAAATAATTTCGATTGACTTTTAATTATTCGAAATGTCTTTTTCATGATTTCGTAATCAATTTATTTGCTTTTCATCACATAATAAAAGTTTTACTTATAATAGAAATGCTTTATTTATACACTTAGTCAGTGCATTCAGTTTAACCCTACTATTAGAAAGTCATTCTTCCACTGGAGAGTGTTATACAGATCTGACCACTATTGTGGGCAAATTCTATTTCTGTTATGTATATGTATTTGGACCAGATATATTTGTGAACAAACTGAGTGAAAACAAACCCAGTGACAGAGGAAAACCGGAGTACCCGGAATAAACTGCCATCTCTAGTGTTTGAAGTGAACATAAATCACATTTTGGCCGAACAGCGACCGTTAGTGATGAGCAGAAACGATACTAACTTATAGGGGTTAAACTGTGCGCTTAAATAAGTTGGGTTTTCAAATACTATTGGAGAAGAGTCTTAGACTAAAGCATTGTTGTCATAGCGATCACACTATTCTCCAATAGTGTTTCTAATGTTGAGCGCGCAGTTTAACACCTATAAGTTAGTATCATTTCTGGGCATGATTATCATAAAATATGGGACATTTATCGAAATTCTAATCACAAAAGCGATGGGTTTTAAGTGCTAATATTTTGTATTTGAAAGTATACTGAATATTTTCTTGATTTATGACAGATTAGATCAAGAGTGTACAAAATATTAGTGTCTTTTGTAATCATTATTATTTTTAATTAAATTTTCCTTCTATAAACTCTGTGTATGTGATCTTATATTTTATTTCTTTCTTTTTAGCTAATCAGCTTTAACTCGGCCATTGAGCTTCATGCCGAACCACAAGACTGTTCCCTTTTTATATATATTTCAACAGTAAAGATCAAACTGTAAGTAGTAGTTTGAGCGTAATAGCGTATTCGGACGCCCAGTAGTGAAATCAAGAGAGATAAGCTTTCAGTAGAAGACGTTCCGATCAAATAGTTTGGTAAATGCCCCGGTGATAAGGTGCAAACGCTTTTTCATGACGTGTCAACTCGAGTCTTGTCACCCTCGCATACGTCCGCTACGACCCAGGAATGTCAAAGTTCAATACAAGCGCCAAACGCAGGTAATAATGGAATTCAATGAAGGGCATTATGGCAAGACGCTTTGGAATATTGCTGTATGGTGCACGAACTCGCGCTCAGGGCTTTGCGAGCTTATCAAAATAGTCTGCGAGAAACGGCTGGGAGAGATCGAGAACGCGACAATATCATACGAGAAGAAATTATTATTATGATAAAAAATCTGTCAAAAACCACATCTTAATTCTTTTTTAATATTTTTACATTTATAATTTCATAAATTTTTATATACTATATGTTCGTTAATGTTTTTAAGTGAGAGTTATTGAAATAATTACTATAATTTATTGAATAACTATTTATATATTAGTTAGTCTGAAATGCTTGAACACATAAATCGTTACGAATTTCCAAACCCTAACACAAATAGTTGTTTATTGATTAAGTAATTAAAATATATGAAATTTTGTTTAACATAAGCTTGTATTTTGGTTAAATTATTAATTATAATTGAATTCATTTGAAATATGTGTTCAATTTATGCCTATTTTTTCAATACAATACTATTAAAATTATGTTTAAAATTTTTATTGATATTTTGAATAAATTAGTAAATATTTGTTGCATTTAATTCAATAGGTATTTATTTCATTCAATTAAACATATTTAAACAATTTAATTAATAAAATCATAAACTTATAAGTTTTCCAATATAATTTGTAGAAATTCATAGAGACTAAATTTTTATAAATAATATTTATACTACTAGAGTGCTAGTTTGGGTGAAAATTGGCTCCTTCCACTTTATATATAGGCACCTCACATAAGGGCATAAGCTAATACAATATAGTCATAGGCAAATCCAATATAGACAAGTTTCTGCTAAAAATGGGAGTTTTCATTCCGCCCACTTTTGATTACACTATGCTGGATACATTGAGCCACCCATAAATTATGTCGACCATAAATTACGTAATAATGCATGTCCATAAATTACGTTGGATAAAGCGCGTAATTCATATAATACGTCCATAATTTCGTCAGCCATAAATTACTTCACGAATTACGTCAGCATTTTCTCCAGGTAATTTGTTTTGTGTATCAATTTTTTGAATTTCTATTTTTTAAAAAAAAATTAATAAACTATTATAAAATATTTAAATACATATATTAATAGTGAAAAAATCAAACAATTTATTTGTTAACCAGTCTAACGTCTCTTCAAGTCTTTCTAGCGTTTCTGAAACCGTTATACCTGTCCTTAACATTTTTCAATCAGGGTTTTAAAGAATTTAAAAATTTTATTGACAAACCAGCTCTATATAAGCTAAACTCAATTGTCTGAACACAATTTGTTACGGATTTTCTCTGATTTCAAACAATTATTTAAATCTGTATATATTTATTCAGTAATTAAATAATTGATATTTTGTTTAAAACAAATTCATATTTCGAATCAATTCATTTATATTTCGGTTCAATTTATTGATATTTTGGTTCAAAACATAACTATTTTTCGGTTCAATTCATTCATATTTTGGTTCAAAACATAACAATTTTTTGGTTCAATTCATTCATATTTTGGTTCAAAACATAACTATTTTTTGGTTCAATTCATTCATATTTTGGTTC
>JAQFXN010001007.1:0-17142 GCA_034693365.1 Liacarus xylariae
CTCTCTCTCTCTCTCTCTTTCTCTCTATCTATCTCTGTCTCACTTTTTTTTGGGCACTCTTTTTCCAATATTTCAACTTTATTTTTATTTCAAATACAACACATACACAAAAAGGAGTGAAGAGAAGAGAATATAAATTATTATCAGTGCTTGAAATCAGAAACAGAGAGAGTAGGAGAGGGAGAGGGAGGGAGGGAGGGAGAGAGAGAGAGAGAGAGAGAGTAGGAGAGAGAGAGAGAGAGAGAGAGAATTCTTTTGACTTTTCCATTGGAATTGAAATTTTTCTGCTAATGTAATGCATTATTTTTTATGATCCCATTTAGACATCTGTAGCTTGTCTTTCTGTATTCACATTATCGCTCCTCTCTCTCTCCCTCTCCTGTTCTCTCTCTCTCTCTCTCTCCCTCTCCCCTTCCACTCACTCACTCTTTCCATACCTTTTTCACTTACTATTTCAATCAATCAGCCCAAACATTCTCTTTTCTTTTATTAGAGAGACTCAAATGAGACCTTTGGTTAGATCTTAGATCGGGCGCTCAGGTATGTAAGCCCCGAGAATTGATTCATTTTTTATACTCTACTGTAATATAGATATTAAAATAATTTCTCATAAAATGTTAAATAAAATTGAAGATAATATTTTGGTATTTATGTAATAAAAAATTATATAATCCGAAATGTAGTATTGGTGATCGTATTTTTTTCTGTTAGCTAAGCATGCTAATTTTATTCATTTGATTAGTAACTTAATTCCAGCAATAAGTAAAATAATTTTTCATTTTTTTTTTCATTTTTGAAAGAATTGTTTAATAGAGTCAAACTTTTTTTTTCTAACTAATAGTAATGTATGTATGGGTCGGGCCGTCAAGAGTCAAAATTAAAACAAGAAGACATTTATGCCTCTACTACTACTACTGCAGTAATACAGCTACTACTGTGTCTCTCCTCCCCTATCCATCTCTATCTTTGTTTCACTTTTCCTCTCTCTCTCTCTCTCTCTCTCTCTCTCTCTCTCTCTCTCTCTCTCTCTCTCGCACTTTTCAAACAAACATTCAAATAAATACCTTTTGTTGAGAGAAAGTTCTATAATATTACTGAACTTATAATGAGTTTTATTTTTTTATTATTATTATTCCCTTTTCTATCGTTTTCTGTCCTTTTTTTGTGTTTTAAGAAAAGAGAGAAAAAAAAATGAAAAACTCGTTTCCAAAAGTAAAAGATAAAGATTTTTTCACACATTTTTCGTTAGACGTTTTTTTTCTCTGAAAATAAAAACTAATTCATGAGTTTATTTAAACATTTATTTAGTTTAAGGAGTTTTTTTTCTTCTTCTCTCTAATGTCTTAATTTGTTGATAAGAATAATATGATATTTGTTTCAAATTAATTTTATTTTGAAAAATATATATATATATATATTTCTGTTTTAATGAATCATTTCATTTGATTTGCAACAAAATATATGATTATATATTTTGTAAATTTTTAGAGGTTTATATTTCAGTTCTCTGCAAAAACTTTTAGGAGATTATTTATTATTATACGATATATAAATGAGATCTATGTTTATTTACCAATTGATTCCATAGACTATACATAAGAGTTAAGTGTATTACAGGAAAACGTCTTTTTTTATCGCTTTCTAAATCTAAAAATAGTCATTTATGTTATCATTGCATCTGATTGTGTGTGACTTTGATTTGAGAAAAAAATCTTTTTTGGCTATGATTTATATATTGATTTTGAGGACAACGTATGAAAATTAATTTCTAATTGGATTGGCTTTTAAGCTAAAATCATATTTTAAACACACTTTTATATAATTATATGTTTATATAATTTATTATTAATAATAAATTTAATGATAATTGTCTTAATTATAGACTTTAGTTTATAATGAATTAGATTTCATTTCAATTGCTTTGATCTGTTGCTAACAGAATATCTGACTTATAAAAGCCCTCTCCTCTCTCTCCTCTCTCTCTCCCCTTCCCTCCCCACATGTTTAGAAGTAAAAGGATTAAAACAGGAGAGGAACATGCTTAAAAAAATTTGTAATAAGAGTCAACAATTTTGCAAAGAATTAATTCAAAAAGATGTACAAAATATATTCTAAACAATTAGTTTCAAATTTCGATTTTGATACTAGGATAATAAGTTTATAAAACTTTATTTAACTTTTACATTTACAGTTTTCTATTTCTCTTTTTTTAAAAATTAATGATTCATTCTTGAAAAATTCAAATCTACAGCAAAATTTGCATAGAAACTAAGTAATTTTCAAGATGCTGATTTAATAGGACATAATTGAGCAGGGGGAAGATAGAGGATTAAACTACTTTAGGAGGAGTACTGTACAGTAGCTCTATATCTAATTTTAGTTGAATATTGATATTTAATGATTAATAACTCATATAATGTACTCTATTTCTGAATATATAATGTGAGAAACATAGTATAGAAATTCCTTAAGAAAATATCTCTTTATCGACACCAGAGTTATATATGCAATAATTAATTTAATTAATAAACTAGCAGATAAATTAATTTATTTTTAGTTTTTTTCTTTTGGAATCTTCTGTTGATTGACTGCAAACAGAGCTCATTAGTTGAATGAGAATTAAAGTTTTTAAAAAATTATACCAAAAGAGAAAAAAAGTCTCACATTTTAATCATTGCATCAAAGTTTTTACTCATAATAGAGATAAGTATAATATTTTTCTGTGAATATCATATAAATTACATAATTTTTGTTTAGAGAGATTTGAGTTGTGTTAGTGTACTATTTATGTATGTAATTTGCAGAGATGACCAGGGATACCCACATGTAATTTTCCTTAAAATTCTCTATATTTCCATAAAATACTGTAGAATTTAAATTCTAATTTAATTTAATTGATCTTGGTATTAATAATAAAAAAAACTAGAATTGCTCTTTCTCTAAATTTATAGTAAAACTTTTATTAATTAAATAGTACTTGCTAAAAAAATGTACAGTACTGGCTAATATAAATCAACAAGATTGCAATTGTGCACTTGGTGATTGTATGTTCATTTTTTTGTTACCTAAGTCTGAAAAGTCTAACAAATTTTCCATTAAATTTCTGATTTTGGGTGTTCTAAGCTATCAAAGAGGGGCTATTCCGACAAAACTTTCCCTCAACATATCTTGAATATTTGTCTTTTTTTTTAAAAAAAAATATGTTTTAATCAACGAAATTACGAAATTTTTTAACTAAAGGAATAAAAATGAAAAAACTCAACTCAAATCTCAAATAATTTTCAGATGAATTAATTAAAAAATTATTTTTTTATTTTCTTAGAAAAATTCACTCAAATATCTAAATTGACGGTACAGTATATTGAACCAAGAAAATCTCTCTCTCCCTCCCCCTCTCCCTCTATCATAGTATTAATTTGAAACACATTATATTGATTAAAATTTAAATTATTAAGTGAAATAAATATAATTTAAATGATTATTAGGTAAACTCTTTACAATTTATTTCTGCACATATAGTTTACAACCTCTTGGGTGTTTTGGCTTAATGTTTTTGCATGTGAATAATCTGTGAACGACAACTAAATAATAGTTTGAAAGCAAAAGTGAGTCATTCATAGAAACTCTTTATAACGAAATTTTTTAATCAATTTATTTGATTTAGTGATTCAGCTTTCGGTCATTGATAGTCAAATACAATATCATTAAACTAATGCGATAAAAGATAGTCTAGTAGCTGTGCAGAAATAAATTGTAACGAGTTTATATTATTAATGTAGAAATAAATTAAGTCATTTAATCATTAGATAACTATAATCTGAGATGTAATTTGTTTTATTTTTTCCTAATAAACAATTTAGGAGCTTTTATCATTATTGAGAATATTAAAGAGCCAGCAATTAATTGGCAAATAAAAGTGCTGTAACATCATTACAATATACTGTAGTCTTCATTAGACATAATTACGTTAATAGAATGTCACAAACTATGAGAGAGGAAAGAATGACAACTCTTCAACACTATTAAGAATCATAGGGAACAATGATATAGTTAGTTCCCAATTGAATAGATGCTATAAGCAGAGAGATTGCCAAAGGCATAGACAAATATTATTATCCTTGCTTTGGAAGATTTTCAAAATACCACCTTGACATTTTTTGTTGAATCAATGAAGATTTTTTACCTTACTCCTCCTCCTTTGTCATTTATGCATATCCCCTTAGCATATTTATAAAAATCTATTAAAATACAGTACTCTCTCTTCTATACACCTTGCTCGGCCGAGCTTGGCTACCCCTGGCTATAAATGTCGAACTCAGAATGCAATATTTTACCGATGATGGAAGCGATCTGACCTCCTCTATGACTACAGACATGGATGACCTCCAGTCCAGTACAAAACAATTCTAAAGTGAGATTCATTTATTGGAATAACTAATTAAATATATTCACACAAGTTTAAGATAATAATAAACATAATACAGTAGTGCTTTACTTTGCATACATCCCTTTCCATTTATATGCTTGGATTAGTAGTGACACAATCAAACAATCATATTATATAAATCCCGGCCCCACTGTTTCACATAAAGTGATTTGCATTTATTTTTGTGTTAAACTTAATTTCTCATTCATTTGAATATCAATCAGACGTATAAAAAAAAGTCTGTCCCACACAGTCAGACCGATGTAGGGCTGCACAAGATATTCATTAAACAAAATACGTCTTGCATTGATTTCACGGTATTAATAGAATTTAGTAAATTATAGTGGTGGTGGTGTGGTAGCAGTGGCAGTGGTGGTGGTGGTGAAGGGGGGGGGGTATTACTTTTTCTCCGAAAGCGGATTTAAAAATGCAAAGGGTGATTTTAAGAATTTCAAAAATTGCCCTTTTACATTAAATGTCAGGAGATTATTTGGCAGATTTTACGAAACAAGTTAGTATTTTTGCTATATCACCTTGGCTATGCATGCTAAAATTAATAATACTCTCTATATTTATATTCTTAATCTAATTTTAAGGATTTCTGAAACTATGGCTCAATTTAACCTTAGCTCAATTTCTGTTTTATCAGATATCTTATACTAAAATATATAAATTTATATAAAAGAAACATAAGTTAAAGTAAAATCTGAAGTTGTTTTCTAAATAATTAAACTTACATCCAATTGGCCATTGGCTGTGGTCTGACGAGTGCCAAATTGATGATAAATATTAAAAATGAATAGTATTCCAGGTTTAATGCCATTAGAGAGGTTTGATTCAATTAAATCAATATAAGCGACAAAATGAACACAAATAATTGCAATATTGATCAGAAGACAAAAAAAAAATGTTAATATGATTTATATTTTTAAATAATAAAATATTATTTTAAAAAATCTTTTAACGTCATTAAAACAGATCAATGGATACACAGAAGTAAGTCATTGAAACACTTGTTGTTTTACATTGTTTTTCCAATGCAAAAACACACACAGTGAACAAAACAAAAAGTTGTCAACTATGCACAGGCAAGTGTTGATTAGCTAATAATTTTAATTCATAATTACAAATCAATTAAATATTCAAACAACTCATATTTTGTTTTGTGCACACATATGAAAGCATCCAAAACATAACACTCCAAAACAATTAAACGATTAAAATATATAAGACTTTAAAATAAATGAATAATAAAAGTGATTCAAACAAAAAAAAAGTTTTAGCACTTTTTCAAAGTTCGTTATGTAAAAGCAATTGAAAGCATACAATAAAATAATTATTCAACGAGTAGTAGTGTGTAGTTCTGTAGTGTCGCTAATATGATGAACAACTCGTGCAAAACTGCCACAATCTTACAACTTCTTCAGGCCGACTATCATCCCACCAATGATCATTATATGTATGGCCACACCCACTAGACTTTCAATTGGTGCTCCCTATAGACCATCTATAGTGGATTTTAAAAGCAAATTCTACACACAGCTCGCACTTCGGAATCAACGACTTTATAATAGGGGGGTGGTCAGAATGGAACAGGTCAAAAGAGTGGTTAGAGCGAAAGGTGCTATGCTTTTCAAGTTACAGTCGATCCCATTAATAGTAAACCTGCAGATAGTGAATCCTAATTGTTGTAAACTCAAGATATATTTAATCTATCCAGCTAATAGACTACTTTCATATTAATTTGCTTTACTTTATATTATTTGAGTAATCAGTGAACGATAGCAACAAATGAGTTTGAAATAAAAACTGAGTAATTCAAAGAAACTCTTTATTACACAATTTATATTTGAATTTATTTATTATTAGATTTAAGCTTTCGTTCACTAATTACTAAAAAATATAAGATAAAGCGAAACAATATGAAAGTATTGTATTAGCTGGATAGATTAAATTTATCTTGAGTTTATAGTGGAATATTACCTTCTTATTGTGAAATAGCCTGCTTAATGTTAACCTAGAACAACATAATAATTCATTTAAATTAATCTTTTAAGGTAAATACGTTTATAGTAAGGATGGGCAATAAGTGGCATAGCCAAAATAGGACCCCTTAGAAATTTTGAGAAAACGGCTCCGAAGACGTCTTTTTTGAAAATATTTTATGAAATTCTGTCTAAATTCTGAGAAAAATAACAGAATTTTATCAAATTATTGCTTTTAATCAAATTCTGTCTGATTCTTGCAGAATTGGTCGAAATTCTGTTAAATTCCATCATTTTTAATTAAATTCTGCAAGAATTTGACTTTTGAAACATACCCCACCCTATATTCCCCTGACTTTTCAGTCATTGCCCATTCGACGAAAAATATTTTCAACTAGCTATTGTATTAACAATGCGAGATTTAAATATAATATATAGATACCTAATGGGAATATATAGATACCTAATGGGGGGGGGGGAGTAGCCAAAATATTCATTTTCTCCTAAAAATGACCAAAACACCTCACTGTGGCGAAAAAAGAGCAATTTTAAGATACTCCCCCTCACCTATTTAAAAATTGTGAAAAGAGCGCCAAAGGCGCAGTTTTTGGAATATTCTGTGACATTCTGTCTTATTTCTTAGAAAATTACAGAACTTTATCAAATTTTTGATAAATGTATTGGAATTCAGTTAAATTCTTGCAGAATTAGATGAGATTCTATTAAATTACTTAATTTTTAATTAAATTCTGCAAGAATTTTACGATTGCAAAATACTCCACTTTATACTCTGTTGTGATTTTTAAGCTCTTATTAGTACCCTATACCCCTGATATTTAGACTGGATACCTCTACAAGCTTTTCACGATATTCCCCTAGCAAGTTTTGAGAATCATCATTTTCATCAATGATAGCATCAATTTCTGTGAAATTCTTTTTTAAATTCTGGAGAAAATAATAGAATCATGTCAAATTCATGCTAAATGTTGCAACATTTTCTTAAATTCTTCACTGAATTCTGAATTCACCTCTGTTAAATTCTGTTAAATTCTTAAATGTTGTCATTCTTGATTAAATTCTGCAAGAATTTGACAATGACAAGATATCCCTTATTGATCTCCATCTCGAAAATTGGCAACTTTGTGACGTCACAGCCCGGAATATTGCCTGACATTTTTCCAAAACCGAAACCTACTGGAATTTATTTTCCTTTGCCCATATCTGCACGTGTCTCAAAAGTCTCAGAGAAGAGACTTTTGAAATGGGTCTGTTCCACTACTAGGAAGATAGACACTATACTAACTAAAAGAATTCTTTATAGTATAATAATTTTTAATATTTTCATTCAAATCGCTGATAAATTTATGTTTCTATGCACTCATATTAGTTTGATTGTGTCAATCAAACTATGTTTGCTAAAATCGCCTGTTCACTGCTTGGCTATTCATTCCAATTTATTGTGACACCTTATAGCAGAACATTGGTGACTTTTCTAGCTCATCATCACCACCTTTATTGTGTATATGTGTTGGGCCTTCTCTCTATCTATCTTTCGCTTCAGTAGACCACACATGACGGGTACACAAAAATGCAATTTGGCCTTAAGCTTAACTTTATTTTCTCTATGTTATAATTATTACACCCGTAGCTGTAAAAATGAAATGCTATATAATAGAACATGTAGTAAAATAAAATTAAACTCCTATTCATATTTTGTAATAAATTGGTCGGTCAATCGTGTTCTCTCACTTTAGTACTCTCACCTATGCCACTGAGTTCTGCCGAACTTGGCTACCTCTAATATTTATTCAGTGTTGGTGGTGTGGTTGCAGTGCTGGTAGGGTGGTAACTGTTGTAGTGGGGTGGTACCAGTAGTGGTGCGGTGGTGGGATGGTAGCAGAGGTGGTGTGGTGGTATTAGTGGTGATGGGGTGGTAGCAGAAATGGATAGGTGGTAGCAATGGTGGTGGGGTGGTAGCAGTGTTAGTGGGGTGGTAGTAGTGGTGGTGGGGTGGTAGCAGAAATAAATGGGTGGCAGCAGTTCTGGTGGAGTGGTTGCAATGGTGGTGGGGTGGTAGCAGTGGTGGTGTGGTGGTAGTAGTGGTGATGGGTTGATAGCAAAAATGGATGATTGGTAGCAGTGGTGTTGGAGTGGTAGCAGTGGTGGTAGGGTGGTAGCAGTGGTGGTGTTGTGGTAGCAGTGGTGGTGGTGTTGTAGCAGAAATGGATGGGTGGTAGCAGTGGTGGTGGGATGGTAGCAGTGGTGGTGGTGTGGGAACAGTGGTGATGGGGTGGTAACAGAAATGGATGGGTGGTAGCAGTGGTGGTAGGGTGGTAGAAGTGGTGGTGTGGTGATAGTAGTGGTAGCAGTGGTGGTAGGATGGTAGCAGTGGTGATGGGATGGTAGCAGTGGTGCTGGTGTGGTAGCAGTGGTGGTGGTGTGGTAGCAGGTGGTGGTGTGGTGGTAGTAGTGGTGGTGGGGTGGTAACAGAAATGGATGGTGGGTAGAAGTGGTGGTAGGGTGGTAATAGTAGTGGAGGGATGGCAGCAGTGGTGGAGGGGTGGTAGCAGTGGTGGTGGAATGGTAGCAATGGTGGTGGGGTGGTAGTAGTGGTGGTGGGGTGGTAGTAGTGGTGGAGGGGTGGTGGGGTGGTAGCAGTGCTGATATCAGTGGTGGTAGCAGTGGTGGTGGCACGTTGGGAAAAATTTAAAACTAGTCATATCTTATTTTAACTTATAAATGAACAGAAATGGAATCCAGTAAAGGTATATAGATTATTGTTGCAACCTGGTCAATTTTCATATCAATTCATTTAACTTAATTAAATTTATTTGTTTTTAGCATTTAAATATGAAAATAGCAACAAGATAAATTAAATCAGTATTAAAACTTTGAATTTATAATCAATTCTCATTCTTCATTCTCAATCATATTCTTCATTTGTTTACCGAATAGAGAATAATATTTGTGTGTTGGTGTCTGGTATTTGTGCAGTGCATAGTTGAGTATATAGTGTGTGAAATTGAAGTGGCGTGATTGTGCCGGTGCTCTATAATATTGCCAAAACAATTATGTTTTTGTTGTGTATTAGGCGTGGAATTAAGGTTTGCGTGTGTTTTACAGAAACATAAAAACATAACAACAAAACAAAAACGATAATATTTGAGAGAATAAGTTGTTCTCTTGAAGTCTCAAACAGAGAATGCATAACATCTTTTATGTGTTGTGTAAAAAAACACAAATTGTACACTAATTAAGACATCGGTCATCACAAACAATTGAGAGACAGTGGGAGAAGAGATGTAATCTTTTTCACTTTCGCAGAGGTATTAATATTATTTTTCTCCTGTGCTTCGAGCCATTAATAGGCTATAAACAGAATATATTAAATATTCTCTTCTAATATATTATATTATAGAGTATATTAATAAATGCGTGTGGTTTGGCTCAGGGGAACCACATTTGCATATCATAAGTGATGGCAGAGGAGCCCAGGTCAGAGTTGGAGCAGCGATTTTGTTATGTTTGCAAACAATTTGCTATATTTTTGTTAAATATTATATACATGCGATTCGATTTTTTTAAAGTCTCAATTTTAATTTATAACAATGTCAATTTGCCAATCAAACCCCGACCCGAAAGGATAAGTGAAAAGGTCACGAAAATGAATGAATGAATGTCAATTTTTTTTTGAATTAATATTCAGATTTTCTACTACAGCTATAATCAAGCCTGTCACTACTACTTGCAATTACAGCCCATGTAATAGTCTTACTGCATAGGGTACAAATTTTTGTATTATTATCGTACGATTGTTTTACGGCTCATGAGATTTCAAATAAACAGATGATTTGTTTGTTTCAATACTATTTTAGTGCTGAAAAATATCGTCTCGTTTTGGAAAATAATTGCTTCCAATACTATATTTAAAAATAAATTTCTTTCTATTATTTTAATTAAATAGTATGTCTTTAATGAATTATATTAACTAATTAAATCATCAAGAAACAATATTTCATTTCTAATAATAATAAAAAATAAATTATATGTTAATAGAAATTATGTTTCAATTTCTTTCAATTTCCTAATATGTGCTCTTTTAAAACAAAGAAAATAACACGAAGAAATAAGCGTAAGATGAGATATATGCCGTGTGCTTTTGCTTGGTAAGATTATTTGCTGTGCGCATATACAAAACAGGGGTTTCTCGCTAATTATTGTTAATTTGTAAAAAAATAAATAAAATCAATAAACAAAAAAATGTTCTTATTTAAGTGAAACATTCCCTCTAATTAAGCAAACAAATGCAATATAATATCCAAAGCATTCCCTGAAAAAAAACTTCTATTTATTTAGAAAAAAATCGTCACATATATAGATTTGATATTTTATATCACTATTGCTTTAGATATTACAATTTTACGATCCACACAATCGTACAGACATGTGCAGTAAGACTGTTGCATGGGCCGTAATTGCAAGTAGTAGTGAGAGCCTAGGGTATAATAGAGATAATGAATTTAAATTATAACATGAGAACTAATTTCGTTAATTTGCATGTTTGAATTTTGGTTAATAATCATCTAAAGTTGATCGAATTTAATTTAAAATAATTTTGGACCTTGTTATAAAGCAAGCATGTTAAATATTAGAAAATTCCAAAATTTGGTCAATTTTTGCAGAATCTTACAGAATATTCTAACATTTCTTTTGTTGTTGGAATGGTTTGCTTAAATGATAATTAAAATATACAAGTTTTTAGATGTTAACATTGTTGATCTAAACTGGCCAAGTTTCTAAGAATGAATTAAAGTGTTGAAAAATATGTCTAAATTCAGTTTAAATCTTGATGAAATAGATAAAAATTTCTTGCAAAATTGTTTTAAAAAGCTCAAGATTCAGTTTAATTGTGCGAAAATCTTTTTGAAAATATGCGATTTCACTAAAGAATTTGTCTAAAATAATCAAATTTGCATTTCTTCATTTGGCAAAGTTGATTTTATATTTTGAGTTCAAGAAATGCCCACAAAGTGTGATAATTCGGAAAAATACTTACTTTTCGACAACGTCTTTACTAAACTATCTACTTTCGCATCATATTAAAATTATCCCCTAGAACATTTCACCTTGTGCATTCCTGATTTTTTGATCGCAATTTAATAGAATAAAATTCACAATAATTATTACTCTAATGATTGTATTTATTTGAATATTTTATTTATATTGTATTACATAAGTTATGTTTGCATTACATATACTTTTAGAAAGTTCTCAGTTTTCTCAATCATTATATATATAGGGTTTAAAAAAAACAATTTTTTTACTTTATTTGATTTGAATATATCAGTTGAGTATAAAATAGAGAATAACAGCAATAAATAACAATTACATCGATTTAATTATGTTTAAAAAAAAAGATTTTGTTTTTACAATCACCTAATATAACATTCTCTCTCCAATATTTGTTTCACTCAACAGTCCCAGGACTTTATGTGTACACACAGATCAAAAACATTTATCTGCTCTGCTGTTGTGTGTTGAGAGAACAGAACACATTTTCCTAACACAATCACCACTTTTCGTTTTAGCGATGGCCTAAACTTTTCTTTTACGATATAATAAAAATTTCTTTTAGGTTTTTTTTCTTCTTCTTCTTCTTCTTAGTTCAAACTTCAAAACTATTTTTATTGCAATACTAACACAATAGTTAAGTGTGAAGACATGAACCAATGAACAAAACAATGAGAAATAAAGACAATCTTTAAAAAATTATTTGTTATTAAATTTTATTCATTTATTTGTCTATTTTTGTTGTTGTTGTTGTTGTTGTTGTTTTGTTTTCTATAATAATAGTTGTAATAAAACTATAATTTATTAAAATTTTGTTTTAGAAATATTTATGAAAATAAAAAAAAAATAAGATTCAATAAAAATTGAAGAAGTATAGTTGGCTATTTGAAAAAAAATGTTATCAACGACTTTTTTTTAGAGTATATAATTTAATATCAGAATCAATTAATAAAAAAAATTTAGACTTTAAAATTGTTTAATAAAAACGGGAAATATCTTTTTAAAAAAAATTCTATTTTAAATTCACATTTCAATTGATTTCCATTATATAAATTTAGACTTTTTCTTCCAAAATACAAAATAAAGGCTGTCATAGTTGTAGGTATTTTATCGACAAAATTAACCTGTCTCATCTATTAATCTAATGAATTATCTGAAAATGTTGAAAATTAGTGATGACCAAAGACCTTAATATCAGGGGTGGTATAGTGTTCTGATAAGAGACTCAAAGTCACCAGGAGGGGGGGAGGGGTTATTTTGCAATCGTCAAATTCTTGCAGAATCTAATTAAAAATAATGTAATTTATCAGATTTTGGACTAATTCTGCAAAAAAATTAACAGAAATTGACAGAATGCAGGCAAATTACAATGAGATATTCTGAAGTTAATTCTGCAGGAAATTACAGAATTTGACAAAATTTTATCATTTTCTAAGAATTTACATAGAATTTCACAAAAATTATCCAAATGGCTAAAGAGGACCACTTTTTCTTCTTCTTCACCAGGGAAGATTATGGCAATTATTTGGAGACAGAGGTGGTATTTTGGCTATCCCTTCCTCCAATTGGTTATCCCTAACTCTAATAAAATATAATAAAGATATTCTATGCATACATAACATAACATAACATAACATACTAAAGCAAATTCACTGCCTGTTTGTTACAGTATTGGTGAATATACAACATGAAAGCAGCATGTTGATATAATTATAACAACTAAGTAATACTTATTTTGAAATAATTGTTGAAGAAGTAGAAAAAAAATTAAACAAGAAATTCATTTTAAAATAAATAACATTTAATGAAAAATGAGTGATACAAATGAAATTCGTTTCAAAAAAAATGCGTTGCGAATCAATATTTTTATATCAAAAAGAAAAACTAAAACTTTATTTTTTAATTTGAGATGTTTTTCTCGAAAGATTATTACATGAATTACATTGCATTATGAATCACATTAGCGAGAGAAGTGACTGAAGAGAAATATAGAGAGAGAAAAAAGGTGCAGATTCGAGGTCACGGGTGGTCCAACTAATAACACAGACTCACGCTGATGGCACACGGGTTTTGCACAGGCATATTTCAAGTGGAGTCACGCTGTTTAAAACATACTATTCTCAAACTCAAGACTCTCACTCTCTCTCTCTCTCTCTCTCTCTCTCTCTCTCTCTCTCTCTCCACTTCTAAATCTTAAATCTCTTCTCACACACAACACAACACAAGAGACACACAAAAACCAAAATACATGAGTATATTGTGTTGAATACCATTTCAACAATTCTATTATATGTTTGCCTATAATATATGTATTTCAGGGGCTTTTATAGCTTTAAATCCGTATGTAATGAATGTTAGCTTACAATTCAATCTGTATAGCTTTTAATATATTGTATCTTTAAAGTTAAGAATTCTCAACAATTCTTATTTTTACTTCTTCTTGCTATTGTATGCTAAATATGATTAATAAAATAATATATTAAAGATTTATAGTATTGGCATAAAAGAGACAATCAATTTAAGAAAATATTTGTGAATAAAAAAAAAGAAAATTTTTATAACAAACTGATAATCAATTGTTTATTACTTTAAACACAGATTATGTATTAAAATAATAAAACATTTTAAGAAATATAATTAAGATTAAAATTAGTCATCTATTATAATGAGAGATAGAAAGAGAGAGTTGAAGGACTATTTTTAGATTCATTTACAATATTTCCCTTTACTTTTCACTATCAGGATCTCAGGTTGTGTTCAGTGCCCCTAAAAACGAGGGGAGAGAGAGAGAGAGAGAGAGCTTTTATGCCTATGAGGTGTAAAAATGTGTAAAACGAACAACTTTTTATATATATAATGTTAGATACTCTATGTATAATGGCTTAAAGTACCCCCTGTCAGGTTATAAATATTGGTGCAAAATTGAACTGAGAGCAATGAAAAGTCTCTCTTCACTCACTCTCTCTCTCTCTCTCTCTCTCTCTCTCCCTCCCTCCCACCCTCCCACTCTCTCTCTCTCTCTCTCTCTCTCTCTCTCTCTCTCTCTCTCTCTCACTCTGTCTCGACTAAAATAATTATTTTTTTACTCTCTTTTAGTCTAAGCTTAACTTCAATTTTTAGTGTAGTTTAAAAGTTTTATTTTTTTTGAACAAATTTATTTTGTTTTGTCTTTTTTCTTGTCTTATGACTAAACGATTCTGATCAGAGAGAGAGAGAGAACGAGATAGTTATTAGGACAATAAAAGTTTAGCTAGTGCACATTTATTCTGGGAAATTAGATTGTCAATATTGAACAAAAATTGTCATGATGATATTTTATTTATCATTCATTACTATTAATGGCTGTCAAATGTATTAACATCTCATGTTTGCAGTTAATACAGAATAATCCGAATCATATTGAATGTTGTCATTTGTGGAACCGGTTTTGAGTTTTGAGAAAACATATTTTCCATAAAACCCTCGCAAAAAAAAAATTCACACAATTCATCCATCTTACCTGCACTTTTCATCCCTTTCTCCTTTCACTCACCCCAAGTCAAATCACAGTTTTAGAAAAATATATTGTGAAATATGAGCGAATATAATGGATGTGCTATTCAAACCTCTTTTTTTCCACACACACAAAACCATTAGTTCTCTCGGAGGAGTAGTTGAATGTTAATGAGAAATAACTTTTCGAAAAATTATTGCCAATTGAATCGCTAAAAACATTTTTCTCGCGTCCATTATATTTAGTTTAAAAATTGTTTTCTCAACTAAAACATATTCTCAAATAACAAATTTGTCTGAAAAGAATTTTTCCAAACACTATGTCATATTGTTTTGTTTTGTTTGTCTGCTCTTTGAGGAGAAATTGTATTCAATTTTTAAGTATTTTATTATTTCTGCCGTACATTAACTTGAAAATGTTATAATGACTTTTTTTGAATGAATGCGACGGCTTATAGACATAATAAACAATTTATACAAAAATTTTTAATATTCTAATTAAGTCA
This sequence comes from Liacarus xylariae, assembly GCA_034693365.1. Taxonomy (NCBI): domain Eukaryota; kingdom Metazoa; phylum Arthropoda; class Arachnida; order Sarcoptiformes; family Liacaridae; genus Liacarus; species Liacarus xylariae. The sequence continues at coordinate 15,480 of JAQFXN010001007.1, forward strand.
TTGAGAATCTATAGTTGGAATATTGTTTTAGTTAGTAGTCCTGAATTGTTAGACCAAACAGAATAATGTCAGTTAAAAAAAAGAATTTATATTACTCTTTATGTTAATGTTGTTATTAATTGTTCACAAACTTACCGTTATATAATTTAATGTTTAGGTTATAACTGTTATATAATGGCTTATGTTTAGGTGCTCTCATAAACTATACTAAAACAGTATTATGTGATGGCATGCGATTGAGTTATACACTATCTATCAATATATACAGATATAGATATAGTGTAGAGTAGAGAAAGATCTATATATTTGTTGTCGATTTGAGAGACAAATACACACTTTAAGAAATGTTGTCTTTCAGAAAATAGTTGGTTCAATAGATTTTTGCAGCTCTTCTTCTCATGTCTTAAATCTCTTGTTTGACGGCTCTCTTCTCGTCAGTGAGTGAGTGAGTGAGTGATTCTTCTCTCTATTCTCCGATCACTTTCTTCTCACTCTTCAAACTCATGTTTGCAATCATTTTCTCTCTTTCAACGACTTTATTGACAAACAGAACAAAAGTAATACTCGTCTCACAAAATGTTTTCCACTGTTTAGTTCTCTTCTCGCACAGTGGACTAATAGCGCAGATAGTTTTCAAAAAAAGCAGTATAAAAGAGAAAGAGACCAAAGACTTGTTAACACAGGGCTCAGATATATGTGTGCTATTCATACACCGCAACAAAGACCCACCGAAAAACAGGTAAAGAAAAATAGATGAGGAGTGGAGGGGGAAGAGAGCAGTGGACCACTATAGACAAAGCCCCCGAACAAAGATGACCAGACTCTCTGCTGCGAAAGACCACAGGCGAGTGAGAGAGCACTGAGAACTCGGTCAATAGCTGTGATGATCAGGGGGTTTCACACAATACTTTCATCACTATATCTATAAATTTCGACTTTTATGCAATTAATTATTAAAAAAGTGCACTTGAGATCATTTCTAAAAATTTGACAACTTTTAAAAATTTTAGTGAAATATTATTCTATTTTTTGAAATTCATCCAATGGAATAACCCGGGACTTTATCCTCCATCCTTGAGCGTCACTATTAAATGTGTTTAACATCGATTATCACTCGTTTTGTTAGAAAACAACTTATGTATAAATCTATTTGTATAGCATTTTTTTGTTTTGTTTAATTAGCAAATTATTAACATGCTAAAATTATTAACAAATTTAACATGCTATTTATTTCTATATTTCAGCTTTTGTATTGTACTAATTTATAGTATTGTATTGGTTATGGAATAAGTATTCTACTAAACGATAAATCATTAAACGACATGATAGTTATGAGAATCAGATTTATGTGATTAGTGTGTATTGAGATATTTGACATCCAATGACACACTTGTATGACATTTATATGTGTTGAGCACATTCTCGGTCACACATTACTTCTACAACATTAGAGCAGTATATTCGACAAACAATAGGCGTTTAGTTTTTTTGTTCAGTTGAAACATAACAGAGAGTTGGTGTTCCAACTACTTCACCACTGCTCAGAGAGAGCACAGTAGATATCTCAGCAAATTGAAAGGATATGGAAACAAATGTGCTGTTCGTATACAATAGGAGAGACAGTGTGTGTGTGTGTGTGTGTGTGAGAGAGATAGAGAGAGAG
>JAQFXN010001008.1:0-17141 GCA_034693365.1 Liacarus xylariae
TAATTAATGATATTGACTAACATTTGCTATCAAAGTATATCACTAGCTATCTATAAAATTATAAGGATATATACTAATGCTGGCAATAGGTGTGCAATTTTGGCTGCAAACGGTTGTATATAAAAGAACTGTTCTATAATAATGAAAATCAAGCGCGGGTACCCAAAATCAATTGATTTCTGAATAACTAGGGTTGTGTTCATGTTTAATAATTATATGAGTTTTATATAAATTCAGTTAATTTTTTGGTTATCTTTTAGTTCAACAAATTCATGTTGAATTACTTTGAAACTAGTGAAATTATAAATAAATTATTTTACGTTAATTTAAAGAATAGTAGAATAATTATTAAACTCGAATACAATCCTAGTTTAATCAGATATCAATTGATTTTGGGTACTCGCGCTTGATTTTCATTATTATAGAACAGTTTTTTTGTATAGATTCTGTTCTTTGTATAGATTCTGTTCCTTGTATAGGGACTTTTCGGACAAGCTATAGATATAGGTCTATAATTTTATAAATTTTACCTTGATCATTAAAATCAAGGGAGCAAAAGTCAAATATGGCATTTCTACCAAAATAATTGATAAATATAAATTTTAAATTTTCGAATTATTTAATCAAGAGTGAATTTTCTAAGAATAAGAATAATTAACATGTGAATTATTCGCAAACTATTCAGTTAATTTTAAAATACTTTTTATGTCAATGTTCATCTATTTATAATCTACCAAACCAATATATCAATTGTATTAATGCAAGCATTTTGGAAAATATACTTTGATCATTAATATTACTCATCAAGTTCCTATTACTCAAAAACCATAAATGCTAAGGACAATGTTTTATATTGACAAGGACAAACTAACGCTTATTTTCAATAATCTATACAACGGAATTTTCGAAATTCATTCATTAAATCAAAAGTTATAGCTAGCTTATCAATTCATGTTCTCAGCACTACCTGGGCAAAATGATAGAACTTAAGAACAATTTCTGAGACAAATAATTATTTATTTTTGAGGCTTAAAGATGTCATTTTATAGAAATTTTAATTTATTAATTATTTTGGTAGAAATGCTATAATTGTGTTTTGCCCACTTGATTTTAATGATAATGGTAAATTTACAAAAAAAATCTTAAATTTTATAAAATTACATACATTTATCTAGAAAGTTATTTTTTTGTTTACTAAAATAAGCAAGCACTTGAAAATGCCAGCAAATCTTATTTTGAAGATTGTTTTTTTCTATGCGTGTATAAGGACAAATTTAGATTGATAGGAATTTTATGTTTATTATTACAACAGACAGTCATAATTGTTATATAATTGTTTAGGTTTGAAGAAGACATGTGAAAATTTTACTAATTTTAAATTAACATCAATTATCGAAATATATTTTTAAGTGTAAAATTGAATTATTTAGAAGTATTTAATTATTATATAAAATTAAATTCAATAATATTAAAATTTATGCATGTTGAAAATCAAAGATGACAAAAAAATGTTTGTAAGCTGAAAAAGAGGGTTCGGATTAAGGAAATTGGGGGGGTTTTGCAATCTCATTAGATAGAGGGAGTGAAATGACACAATTTGACAATAGGAACCATATTTTTATCTCTTATGGTTTCCGAGATATTAATTTTTGAAATTCCGAGTTAAGCCAAAATTTGGTCAAAAGTAAGATTTTCAAAAATTAATTTCGCCCAATACCCTATTTCAAACAAATCTGAAAATTATTTTGTGGTCTGCATATAAGGTAAAGTTATTTTTAAGTTGGAGAAAGTGATGAATTCACGAGATTTTCTGGTTAATTTATAAATTGTTATACCCTAACCACCCTATATATGCACCCTCTTCTTCCCTCTAATATGATTTCATTTATAAAATATTTCGACATAAAATTATTAACCAATTTACGTAAATAAAACATTTATCCTGAATAACTGGCACATTCTGAATCTAAGGGTAATATTTTTATACTCGAATATTAAAAGGATTTCAAGAAAAGGAAAAACTCAAAATATTCATTCAAAATTCGAGTTTAAAAATATTACCATTAGGTTCACAGCTTGCCAGTTAGTCAGGATAAATGTCATATTTGCTTAAATTGGTTAAATGTTTTATGTCGAAATATCATATATATGACAGCATATTAGAGAGCAGAAGGTGGTGCATATATAGAGTGGTTAGGGTATAACAATTTATTAATTAACCAGAAAATCTCGTGAATTCATCACTTTCTCCAACTCAAAAATTACTTCACCTTATATGCAAACCATAAAATAATTTTCAGATTTTTTTGAAAGGTGGTAATGGGCGAAATTAATTTTTGAAAATCTGACCAAATTTTGGCTTAACTCGAAATTTCAAAATTTAATATCTCGAAAACCATAAGAGATTAAAATATGGTTCCTATTGTCAAATTGTGTCATTCCACTCTATCTAATGAGATTGTGAAACCCCCTCATTTCCTTAATCCGAACCCTCCTTTAAACTCTCATTATTCCCCTAAATCTTCGTAATTGCAAAAAATACTCAATGATTATTAATTACATTGAATATGCTATCAAACCATATGAGTTAAATCATAATCTCCGTATGGTTTGTAATACCAATTTTCAAAAGAAATTATGTACAGTAAATTAAATGGGATAAAATAATTACTCTTGTTAAATTCTATATTAAATTTTCCTAAATTCTATTTTGTAAAATTTTTTAATCAACAATTTAACTAGATCGTGTTATTCCAATATTCATTTTTACTTAAAGTACTTATTGTGACATGTTTTTAAAAATAACATTGATATATTATTTTTGCTAGAGTAAACATCATTTATATTATAGATAAACAGCTTTATTAAAAGTAATAAATTATGATTACAGCTTTTATATGAGTAAATAATTAAATTTAATAATCAACTATAAATGTAATTGTTCTTTAGAAAATTATATTATTTTGAAAAGTAACAAGAAAATAAATTTTTAAAAATTAAAATGCAGATAATTTTTGTTTTCTGTGTTACAGTTGTTTGTATTGCTTTAGGTATAACAATAATTAAAGTTGATTTAATACAATTGATTAAAAAATTTAATGTATTTTTCTTTTGAATTTGTTTTTAAGTTCAGGGTGAATTACCATGTGCAAATGAAGGAGAAATGTGTGCTGGTGTTGCGGGCATTGCCTGTTGTAGTTTTCGGGACACATGTGTAATACCACCTTATATTGATCCGAATTGTCCCGGGTGTCAAATTAGCGATGCAGCAGGCTCATGTACCAGAAGATGCTCCAAACTGGGAGATGTTTGTGGCGGATTGCTTGGTATTCAATGCTGCACTGATCAGAGATTGACATGTAAAGCAATAGTCACAGATCCACTGGTTTTGGATGCCGGGGGCACATGTGTGCCGGTTTAGTGCACACATTGTAACTGATTATTAACTAATTTTTACAACTTTGGTAAAAAACACAATATTCATTTTAATAAACTATTTACCAAATATGTAATTATTAATATTTTCAATATATAAAAAACGTTCTTTTTAAAATTCTAACATGTTATAAATTGTCTAATAATTTCTTTAAAATTTTTTAATCTTATCCTTAATATTGATTACTGTATATCTAATTATTGATTTTTTCAATCTCTGGATTAGCAAATAAAAATAAAATAAAATTATCAGTATCCATTCATATAATATAATTGTTTGGCAAGAGTTTATTTGTTGAGTCACTGATTTCCATACGATTTAGTATCAAATTAGTGTAAATGTAAAATTATAGTCATAAATCTAAATATATAAACATATATTTTTAAAATTAATCTTTATCTATGCAAAACCGGGGGTAGCCAAAAAATGGAGTAGGAAGACTATATTCCCTAACTCGCGCTATTTCTTAAATATATCATTTTAAAGTTTTCGAGGAGAATGCAAATATCATTTAGAAAATTTAATAAAATCACACCCTAGCACACCTGCCTCTGTCAGCCTTGGCTACATAGGATAAAAACCACTATCCATTATTATATCCTTCGTATATTTTTATTTTGAAAGAACACATCTGATAATTATTATCATAGATAAAAACATTTTTAACATTTATTATTTCTAACAAAAAGGTATATAAGTATAAATAGATAAATTTTATTATAAAATCTATTTTTTAATTTAAAAAATAATTTACTTTATTAATTAATAAAGATTCAAATTACGAAATAAAATGAATGCTATTTTTGTTCTGTGTATAACTTTCATATTTACTATATCTGGTAACAGAAAAATATAATTACTTTATTTTATTATATAGCTAATGCAGCTTGTTCCAAATACTATATAGAGATGTGTGTTCACAATTTACTAAAAAAGATCTGAATTATTCAGTGATATTATGGTGAACTAATAGTAATATAGGTTAAAATCAATATCTGACCAATTAAAGTAAGTTTATGATTGACACTTTCTTTTTAAACTTAGATTTGTTGGTCAGAAAAAGATTGTAACCTATTTTACTATATGCTTACATTAGTAGCTCAGATAGATTCACATCTATTCAGTAAATTGTGAACGTCTCAATTTATTAGTTTGAACAATTTGAGCTAATGTATTGATTAATTATTCTATTTATTATTAAGTTCAGGGTGAATTAATATGTGCAAATCGAGGAGAACTGTGTGGAAATCCTGCGGGCATTGACTGCTGCAGTGCAGAGGACACATGTGTAGTCGAAGATGATATGACTAATTGCCCGGAGTGTCATTTAAATGGAATATGTGCACATGGCAGTAATTGTGTTGGCCAGGGTGAAACCTGTGGTGGATTACTGGGTACACAATGTTGTGGCGGTCAATCATTGAGATGTCTGATACCATTTTCTGATCCACCGATTATGGATGCACAGGGAAAATGTGTACCAGTTTAATATATTGGGGAAAAATAATGATTATCTTAATGTTAATAAATGTTATTTCAAAGATTACTTTCTTATTCATAGAAATTATTTTTTAAATATAATTATAAAAAAATTTAATATGCTAAACATTTCCATTTATAAAATTAGGTTTCAGAGCTGTTCTATCGCACACTAAAATAAATTATAGTTCACACAAATCTTTATTGAAATATATTGTGTTTTTATTAGTCAATGTGAATGTTAATCATTTTTTAGCATGCGATAGAATAGCTCTGCTAGGGGTGAGAGTAACCTAAAAATATCGAAACCCTTAATATCCTAAACAAGATTAGAGTAAAATCTGCAAAATAAAGATTCCTTTAATTAAAAATGACTTACTTTAGAAGATTTTAACAGAAGCTGACCAGAATCAAGAATTTACAGGAGAACAGGAATATTCTTTATTATACGAATATAAAAGGTTTCCTAATTAAAAAAAAGCATAAATAATACTTTGAATTTACATTATTATAATTTCAAAAACCCTTTATATTCAGCAACTATTTTAAAACTATATTGTATTTACATTTTGTAATTTAATAAAAATAATTTACACTATAAAGTAATTTATTTGGTGACACTACGATTATAATATACAAGTTAAAATCATTTTAAACCGGGGTAGAAAAATAGAGGTAAGACATAAATATTCCAGCAAATGCACCCTCCTGCAAAACTCTCAAGCAAAAAATTTTACTTTTATTTTACACCTTTTCTGCATTTATAATATTTTAGGATTTTGATGCTCCTTTCAGCATTCCAGGGGAAAGTTTTCTTAAAATTCCCCTAACTATCTAAACCTCTGACTCATCCGATCTTCTCTATAAGTTATTTTAAGATACCCTTTATTGTTTATATTTTATAGAATATATACAATCATCAAGGTTAAACCAAAAATTGACATACATATTATAAAATAGAGTTTATTTGTAGAATATAAATAAATTAACATGTTTAAATAGAGTTTGTAAATTTGGAGCATTGTGAAATTGTTTAGTGCATTTAATTAACAGGTAATTTTTCAATAAAAATGTTTTCAATTGTGCTCGCGTATTACAATATCTCTTATTGAGCTCTTAATTATTCAAGGTAATTTATAATAATACATCCTAAAAAAATGTGCCAATTCAAGGAATCCAAAAATCTTGGACATTTGAATGTGTCATACGTCTGATGTCTTCATATTCAATTTCTATTTAATCCAGTATTAATTTTCAATTATCTAGGGTTAAACTAAAATGAAATTATTAAATTTTCTAGAGATTAAAAAGTTTAAATTTTTTTTAACTTTATGCTTAAAGCTTGGATATTATAAAAAGGGCTGTGGTACAAGAGCAAATTTAAATGTGAAAGATTATAAATTGATATAATATTTTAACTAATAGATATCATGAAATTATTTTTGTTTTCAATTTTTTCAGAAATTCTTTATTTAATAATAGTTGAAAAAATAGTAGAAAGAAATTTTAATAAAAACGTATAATTTATGATAGATTTTATAGAATAAATATTATGAAGATCATAAGAAATTGACTTAGCACTAGATGCTTTTATATGCTGAACATTAAAATATTGCAATAAATCGGGAACATAAATAAATTATCACATCTCTAAAATAGTTTAATTAAATAAAGCAAAATTTTCTTTATATCCTGTTCCTAAATTTTACAACCTATCTAGATCGCGATATACAACTCTGAATAATTGTAGCGGACTTGGTGTTTAAGATTAAGAATAAAGGTTTTCTAAATTCTAAAATTCAAATGGGTTTAAAATAAGATATTATTCAAAATTATTAGTTGTACAACCAATACTAACAATATTTTTCCAAAAACGTCCAAATGTCATTTTCATAGTGAAAATAGGGTAAAATAGCATTCAATACATTCCTGTTGAGTTCTATATAACTGTTCACTATATAGCAGTGCAGCACATTGTGCAACTCAATAGTTTAGTAATGTATTGAATGGGTTATTCTACTCTATTTTTGCTATCAAAATGACTTTTTGCATACACAGAAAAAATAATTATTAATGGTAGCACAAACTCAAATTTTTCATAACATCTTATTTTACACCCATTTAACTTTTACAATTGAAAAGGCCACCATTTTTCACCCTAAGATCCAAATTCACTTATTGATAATTTATTATATTAATTGTTCTTATGCATAGATACACATCTTTGCTACAAAATAATTTGTAGTAATCTATTCTTGGCTTACAGCAGGTCCTTCCATGGCAGTATTGTTTGGAGGATCTGAATCCGTTTTAGGAAATTGACCCTTTTTAATTAAATACATATAAGTAAGGATTGTTCCAATTCCAGTTATGGTTATCTTAACATCATTTTCTTTCATATATTCAATTAACTTATCCTTAAAAACTTTTAAAATTTCAACTCAACCTTTCAAAAACTCAACAAATAAATTATAAAGAGTGCTAATAAATGTGACTATCATGTTAGCATCATCTTGTTTAACATCATATTGTTTAGCATCATAATCTTTACCAGTATTAGTTGATTTATCTAATTTATCATCTGATTTGGAAACTTGCGTCTCTGAATGTATTTTAGAAACTTTTGTTTCTGAATCTTTCTTAGACTCTTCATTGACATTATTAATATAATTGTTCTTAATATCAGGCTTGGGAAATTCTAGTTTGTCAGGATTCAAAATAATATGATCAATGTGTAGGTCAATTTCTTTTTCAAATCTTGCTTTCGAAACTAGTTTATTCATAAAGTTTTCAATTTTATCTTTAATATTGGCAGAAGTGAGTTGTAATTTATAATCATCATCAAGCTTATTAAGGCATTGTTTACTACAGGTCAGCCTATATCCATCTTTATGAGCTTTGTCTTTCCAAGTATTAAGCTCATTTAAGATAAAATCGCAAAATTGTTTGTCAGAATAGGGTAGGAAATAAATTATTTCATTAATGCGCTCCAATAAATCATTATCAAGCTAAGTTATTATCAATATTCTCTTTGATTTTACGTCTAGCCTCATAATTTACCGAGTTATATAAATCATCAAATTCATCAGTATAATCTTCTAATTCTTTGAAATATGCGCGAGATTTATCTTCCGTTGGATCAATTAAAATTCTTTTATCATGTAATTTTTCATCTGTAAAATTTTTGATTTCTTCAATTGCAAGTTTAGAAGTTAATATGAAAATTGCATTATTATTTTCAATCTGTCCTTTACTATATTCTAATTTACCCTGTTGAATATAATAATACAACTTTTTAATATCTACAGTTAAGTTGTTTTAAAACTGGACAGATACGTGATTTATTTGTACAGCATTAAATTTTTATATTTCACCCATAGCCAATTATTGATTTAAGTGAAAACTTAGTGATTCAGAGAAACAAATATGAAAATTATTGTCTGATTTATCACAACTAATATTAATCATTCGGCGAAAGATTAATAAATTATTGGCCAATTAGTGAAAATAAATCAACTGTCTGTCCAAATTAAGATAGCTTTACTGTATATTGAGTAGTCATAGATAATTAAATATACTTTAATCAAATTCAACAGTAATGTAATCATGTCTTGATGAGCAGTGTCTAAGCCATCGAATAGCACTACAGCATACGGTCCAGATTTAATTGCTTCGGATAACTTGAATTGAAAATATTCTTTAATATCCCTTTTTCTTCAACTATTTGAATGCGTCGATCGGAAATCTGTCCAAACTTCATTGTCGCTATATTCATTTAGATCTATTCGGATGAAAGCTTCGAACAAAATAGCAGAGATACAAAATCATTAATTCATCATTTACAAATGTTCAGATAATAGAAAATGTTGTAAATTAATGCTTTAAATAAAACCCCGTGCTCAAATCTAAGTCTATATCTAAGCTTACGCGTAGTTCATATTGAGACCAAACTCGTCGCGGTGTCTCTCGGATAATGATAAAGGTTCTTTTTAAATTTTAATATACGAATTTTCATGATTTTTTTTAATAATATAGCTCTTTTCATCTTAAAAGTTGCTAGATTTTAGTGTTTAAAATATTCACTTATCGATTCAGCATGTGCGAATTAGTCAAAATCGTTGTTTCAATTATTAAAATAACCTGTTCAATTATTTTTGCTTTTTATCTCTCAGTTGACCATCTATTTCGGGAAATTATTCAATTTTCAAGTTTATGTTATAACAGATTATCAAAAGAGAAAATTTAATTAAATAATAAGAAGAAAATTATTTTCATGTCTGGTAATGCACCAGATAAAAATAAAAACTTCGACAAACCATGCTATTCTTAGTGAAACCAGGATGGCTAATTTCCCAAGTGATTGTTCAGACACTAATTGAGTTTTCGTGGAATCAAATTGTTTTAATAGGCTAATTATAAGCAACAAAGACGATAGGAAATCACCTGTACTCGTCGCAACATACATCTAAGTGCCTACAGATTCAGGGGTCGAATAAAGAAAACAATTGAAGCAGGTGATCGTAAGCATAACTGAGGAGTCAGAAGCCCAGAGCAGAATCCGACACAAGCAACTCAAGTAAACAGGGTAAGCATTAATTATTACTGACTTTTAGGGCGGTTTAGGCTCAATGGAAGAAAGATATTGGTTTTAAAAATCTCGGCATTTATATTTAACAATTATTAATATTTTTAAAAAATTTTTTTATTGAAAATAAAGTGGATTATTGGGTCGAATTGTTGGTTGGTACAATTAGTTAAATTTGAATCAGAACTTTTGATTATCAATAGAATTAATTGACAATTAGTGGATTCTAAAATATTGTCATTGGCATGCACATTTTTAGAAAAAATTTATCATAATGTTCTAAGAAGATTTCAGAAGAGCGAAAAATTTAAAAAATATGCCAATGCTCAAATTAAAATGGCAAGATATTCAGTAAAACTTTTACTCTAATTGAGAGTTCACTGTAAATCTATTAAAGACTTAAGTTTGAAAATTAGTTATGTTAATTCCAACTTACGCTTTATTTTATAAGTTTATTACTGTTTGCAAATATAATTAGTATAATTAGTAGAGCATTCAAATATATCTATTTAATATTGGGTTTATATTAAACTACCTAAACATGATTTAAAGTGATTCGTGTCTTATCTTGTCCTATTGAAAATTTTCCTTTCCTATTCTCTCCTGTCTTGTCAAAACACATAAACAAGATTCAGTCAACAAAAACAGTTATTTATTGAAATTTAATAAATATTCGAGAATACCCTAATGTTATATAAATGCAAATCAAAGTTAGATTTAATAACTAGTTAATTATTAACATTTACAAACAATGCTTTCAATGTATTGTATTAGATATTAGTATTTTAAAATTTGATAAAAAGCTATCGGTGGGAGACTAAGGGTTTTTCATATTTACACGATTCCTGTCGTGTCCTGATAATTGTGACGACAAAATTTGCTATCCTGTCCTGATCCTGTACAGGAATAGGAAAAGATAAGACATGGCAGGAAACAAGACGATCGTTATGTAATATAGTTTATATTCAATGAAATCTTAATATTTTTTTATTTATTCTCTAAAAACCATCACTAACTCCAAAATGTGATTATTAATATAAGTAACAATAAATTTGAATAGCATCCTGTTCCGCTAGTGTTGTGCTTTATATTATTTTATTGATTAATCTGTGGCCGAAAGCTTAATAAAGATTTAAAATAATTTGAATTAAAAATTTGAAATAATGTATTTCAATGAATGACTAAACAATTCATATTAATATTTGTCTGTCGTTCACAGATTAGTAAAATAAGGTGAAACAGAAGTAATTATTTATGCCATAACTATAAATACATTTGTTGCTACTTATAATAATAGTGATTATTTTTTTTGGAAAACTTTGAGTTTTCTTAATTAATATTTCATTGAATATAAACTCAATAATAATTAAATATATTTGAATGCTCTACCAATTAATTTTTGCAAACAGTAATAAACTTATAAAATTAAATGTAAATTGGAATTAACATTACTAATTAAATCTTTAATAGAGGTAGAGTAAAATTTCAATTAGAGTAGAAGTTTAATGAATATTTTGCTATTTTAGCTTGAGCATTGGCATATTTTTTAAATTTTTCATTGTTCAGAAGAACAATAAGATTAATTTTATCTAAAAAAGTGCATGCCAAAGACCATTTTTTAGAATCCAATCCTTGTGAGATATAAAACCTTTAATAGTTAAATGAAAATAAAGAAGCACCCCGGTAATTTGTGATATTCTAATGTCAAATGTAATTAGTTAAGAGTTCAATTAATTTATTTTCATTTATTAGCGAGATATCGTGTTATATTATGTTTACTCATTTTTACCTCTAAAGAACTCTTGAATAGACATTAATATACTTAACAATCTGTGATATTCATGGGGGGGGAGGGGGGCTATTTCACCTCGAATAAAATCAAGCATCTATTCATTTTTTGAATGAGCAGAGCTTTAAATGGTAGTACTGTATATGGCTATAAGCTATAAGCCTAATGTCCAATGCCCAACGCTTTATGACTAACCCATTCTTTGTTTAGTAATATACTGTATGTGTTGCGACGAGCTATAAGCTGCCATAGTTCTTATGCATTGAATATAACATTTTGTACTGTTAATGGTTATAGTGTATTTCAAAATTTTTAATCTTTCTTATTTCAAATTTATAAGTTTACAATAATAATAAAATAAATAACATTTTTATTACAAATTTGCAAAATAATTATTATAAAAAGTACCGTTTCCTGGTTTTAGTTATTTAAGCAAACTTTTTATAACGTTTATTTTTTTATTAGATATCTTGGATTTCTCTATTTTTTCAATATAATTAAAACAATTATTTAATTCAGTTATTTCTGTATTCAATGAATTCTTACTTGATCAATAATGTATAAAAAATAGTTAATGCACTTTAATCAATGCATAACACTATCACACCTTATAGGACGTCGCAACACATGAAATATATAATAATATTAAAAAATTATAATTAATAAATAATATTAAAAAAAAATTTCATTTTAATTTTTTTTTGTTATTATTCTTAGAATTGCGTTCAAATTAATTCAAATAAATAATAACTTGAACGTTTTTATTTGCTCCAATTTGTTTTCCAATCTTTTCCGCTATTTCAATTTTTTCATTACCAGAAGAGCCAAGGAATAAGAGCACTAATGGACTCTTACTTTTATTTTTATTGCTTTTATTAAGAAGCACATGTCTCTTTATAGCTGAAACCAGGGTCTCAATAGCCAACCGTTGTACTATAATAGTGTCGCAAAGTTTAGATTTAAGTTGCTCAATTTGATAATATATTCTAAAATATTTTTGCTCATATTGCGAAAGTAGAATTTTAATTTCATTTCTAATTGCTTTTGTCTGTTAAATCTCATATGGCCTAATGTAGCTGTAATTTTTCTGTCCAATAATTGGTTCAGGTATAAAATATCCTAAATAGTCTTCATCACAATAATGGATTGCCTTTTTGCCAGCATGATTTTTTATCGTAGGATCAACGCCATGATTAATTAGAAGTTGGACAATTTTTGTACAATTGGCCAAAACAGCAAAATGTAGTGCTGTATTGCCATTTATATTTACCCCTGGTTCTCCTTCAGCTATTGGGAAATATTGATACACATTATAATATGAGAGACCTTTTGCATTTCGCTGTGGGCTTATGCTTAAAGTCCACATTAGCACCCAGCTCCACTAGTAATTTACAGATGTCATATCTACTATGCTGTGCGGCCAGATGTAATGGTGTAATACCCATATCTGTTATCCCTTTCAGGTTAACGTAGAAATCTTGTCGTTTAATTAGCCTGATTAAAAAAGTCAGTCACATTACCATCAATGCTGTCTGAGAGGTCTAATAAGCTTGATCGCTGGTAATTTTTCAAGATATCTCAAACATTATTCTCTGGTTTCTTATTCGTGCCATTGCCCAGGCACACTGCCAGACGAGGTGTTGAATGTAGACTCGACGAGGATTTTATTCTATTAAAATAATGATCTTGTTTCAAAAGCTTGTAAGAGCAATAAATCGCTGTAAAGCAGGTAACACCAGTTAAACTATTTTTAATAGCCTTGTTATTTATGTTCAAATAACTTTTAGTAGTTAAACATCTTTTACTGTTTTGTTGAATATAATTTAATAATTGTGGTCTGGGTTTTGCTGCCATTTCTCTATGAAATAGTTTCAACTATAACATTTGAAACAAAGGTGTACCATATATATTAAATTTGTCTAATATATGCTAAATCTAGTCTAGATTATATTTTTATCAGGTGCAAAGTGTGAAAAAGTTTAATACAATCATGCTAAAAGTGGAGCATATAATAATTTTTGTGTGTTTGCAAATCAAGGACATTTTACGATTTTAATTTTATCTAACCTTTCAAACATTGATATAAATAATTTATATAATTATTTTTGCAAATTAATCTCAACATTGATATCTAGTTGGAAGTTATGAGCTTAATATTCATTTTAAATTAAATTATTTTATAAAATCTAGATAAAATATAAAAGCTCCATAGATTCGCTAAATTCAGTAAACCATCGATGGTTTAATTGACCTGTAATATCAACATAGGGTTTTTATAAACCAAAACCAACTAGCATAGAATATAATTTTAAAAATGTGTTGTTTATATCATATATGTATACCACAAAAAATATTAATACAAAACCCATTGAAGTACTTATAAATATCATATCAATAGTATCAACAGCTTTATTCAATATATGAATACTATTCTTAAATAACATTTTATCCCAGATAAGATTGCCAAAAAAAACACTTAATAAAAAGATAAAATATAAATTTTTCAAGATTATATTTATATTAGATAATAAGAATAGGGAACAATATATAAAAGCTTAATCGTCGTACAGAATTATTCCCAGTTAGAATAATAAGATGAATGTACTTTGCCTTAATTTGAAAGTGCATAAAAAGATAAACATAATTGTTAAAATTATATTTAAATCAAAAACATAATCTTCAAGTTATACACATATTATATATTCGTATTTTTAAACATGTTGATATATATTTTCAAGCAGGAGGTGGCCAGAAGTGGGAATCAAGTGGATCAACACTGGGCCTGTTATAGTAGATCCCCTTATCAGAAGATATTACTGTAAATCACCCCTTTAGATGTTTTAGAAATTCATACTTTTAAACTATACAAAAAATTTTTGAAGATAAGGCATTTTGGAAACGATTTTAATATGAAAATGGCGCATCGGACTCCATTTTGTTCTTGAATACTGGTATTAACTTTGAATATTTGATTCTAATATACAGTACTTTAAATAATTGTTTATTGCTAAATCATATTAAATTATTTGATTTTAAGCTTTCTATAAAACTAAAAACAGATTTTAAAATTTTCAGTCGCAATACTTGTGTCGCCAATTTAAATCGCTATATCAACCAATATTCCTAACCACTCTCCTATGAAAATTTGAGGAACACCCTTACTAAAATCTGTGACCACATCTGATTTGCCAAAATTTAAAAATAATTTACATGTTAATTTGTGCAATCTACATCTATTGGTGATTTTGACTATTACAGCTATTGAGTGAATAACTGAATGAATTCTGGAAAATTGCAGGGGGGAATTTTCCTATTCATTTTATTATATTGATAAAGGTTATCCATTTAATTAATACCACTGGCAAGTGCTCCTTCTATTGTAATTTACCTTATCTCAACACATAATATAGTAGTAGATAGCAAACTCTGAGCGTTCTCACAATTTTTTAATTGAGCCTCCTCCAAATAATTAAGCTTTTACATCTATCCTGGAATCCATTTCTTGATTTGATAAATTCCAGCCTATCCTGCAATGCATCTGAAAGGATTTCTATTAAATTAGTGTCCAAAACAGAATTTACTCAATACTTCAAAGATTGAGTTATTTTCCGAATAATTCAAACTGTAATTCGCTTGAATATCTAAACTTTTTATCATTAAATCTATTTTTATGAACAAATTTCTATGAATTTCTGTTAAATTACTTCAAAACTAAAAATAATTATCGGGCGGAGGTAGCTCAATATTTATGATTCTCGCCTTTACGTTGCGAATGGTCGCTAATTCGAGCCCAGTAAGGGAGTCTATTTATTTAGATTTTTTCACCAAATATCGCTTTCAGTTGTTCTCACTTCACTGCTAGCAATGAACTCGTCACTTATCCTAGAAGGGGTGAGACAAGATTCATTAGAAACTATGACGTATAGCATTCTAAAACAACGCCTACACCGAAAGGAACAAAAGGCGTTCACGAAAATGAATGAATAAATGAACGTTATGTCTTTGACTACATATTTAATCAAAGTGATTACTCGTTTTTTAAGCCACACCATTTCTAAAATCATGACGTATTAAAATAAATATTTATCATGGAAGTATCACGGGTCCATACGCACTGATAAGCAAGTTATAATTTTTGTAAGATTTCCCAATTGGTACCCTGCTGTATTTTTGCTCAATTAATACATTATTTATTATTTAAAAATTTAGTATTGCATTAAAAATTCTTTGCCAAATATTTAAATGCTTAATATTCACTTCAAATACAGCATTCAGCTTGTTATATTTTAATGAAAAATCAGTTTAATTATAAAAAAAAACTCAATACAGACTGTGAGCAGTCAGCTGTTCATGTGTGCGATTAGTACTGTTAGACCTCTCAATTCATATGAAATTTTCTGTTTCTTTCGCTTCTGAATCGGTAATACATTTAAATCAATTGAATTCATTTGGGTTTTTATGTGATTTAATAAACAATTGTTTACTAAAACACTTTTTTTTGTAAACAAAAATTTTCGCTTTAATATTTCATTACAACGACGGCTGAGAGTGTTATACACATCGACAGGAAATAAAATCGACATCTCTTAAATAGTTTTCAAACGATAGGAAATATGTTTGCTCTCACAGAAAATATACTGTATATATGTCACGTAAAATTTCTAAAAGATTAGCAAACTGTAAATTATAAATAGGATATTAATTGAATATTATCATATACTATATACAGAAAAGAACCTTTAAAAGTATTTCAGTTAAAGATTACCCTGGCAATCTCTGAACCATTTTAAAAATATTTTTAACAGTGAATTAGTAAAACTAGTTTCCATAATAAAGTACGTTCAGTAAAATAAAATGGATAAAATAATTACAATTGTTGAATTCCATGTAGAAAGCCATTGTAAAATTATTTAGTAAACAATTTAACTAGGTCCCCCTATTCCAATAATCAATATTACTTAAAGTACTTATAGTGATATTTTTTTAATCTACCTTTGTTATATAATTTTTAGCAATGAAAACATGATTAATATCATTGATAAACAGTATCATTAACCGCAATGAATTATGATTAGAGCTTATATAAGTATAATTAATTAAATTTGATTATCAATTATAAAAGTAATTGTGTTAAACAAAATTATTTTATTTTGAAATTAACAGGAAAATAATTTTTTTTATAAAGAAAATGAAAATGATTTGTATTTTCTGCGTTATTATTGGTTATATTGCTTTAGGTATAAATATAAACCAGGTTGATTTCATGGTTTAAATGTTAATCTGATTTCATGGTTTGAAATGTTTGAATATTATTCTATTAACTTTTATATTTTTAAGTTCAGGGTGAATTACCATGTGCAAATGAAGGAGAAATGTGTGAAGGTTTTGCGGGGATTGCCTGCTGTAGTTTTCGCGACACATGTGTAATACCACCTAATATTGATCCTACTTGTCCTGGATGTCAAATTAGCGATGCAGCAGGCACATGTACCAGAAAGTGTTCCAAACAGGGAGAAGGATGTGGCGGATTACTTGGTATACAATGCTGTACTGATCAGAGAATGAGATGTAAAGAAGTAGTCACAGATCCACCGGTGATGGATGCCGGGGGTACATGTGTGCCGGTTTAGTGTACACTTTGTAATTGATTATTAATTAATTTTGTAAAATGTTGTCTAAATGATAATTTTCATATTAATAAAACAGTTTACCAAATATATTGAGACTGAAGTCTAGATTCTATTGCATTTCTTGATATTAGAAACTGATTTTCCAGTCTCTAAAACAAACCGTTTTCCTATTGCTATTAGAATCTGAAAGTGTAGAAAGAATTTTAATTGATTTCATTTCCG